>KZ507396.1:26840-43992 GCA_002844005.1 Limosa lapponica baueri
CAAGAGAAGGAGAGAAGGGGGATTGGGCATGACTAAAGAGGACTGTTACTGCTACAGTCCTACAGTGCGATATTACTACGGCAATAATAATTAGTAAAAAAAAAAAAAAAATCCCCAAATTTGCAATACTGTTACACACATTGAACTATTGCAGCTGGTCCTGGAAGCAAGTCGTAAGCTCCACATGGTTGGGCAGCTGAGGGATGGAGCCAGGCAAACTGCTGGGGTTTTAACCCTCCTTAGTGGTATCCCCTGGGCTTCTGCTGCAGCCCTGGTTGGAGAGATGGAAGACACTTTGGTAGGCTTTGCATTATCCTTGTCTTTCTAAGAACAAAAGCAATTAAACACAAAGCAGCAGTCCCTGACATTCTGCTTTCTAGTAAACATATAATAGTCTCCCATATATCAAATTAGTACTACAGATAATAAAATTTTAAATATTTACAAATATGAGAAAAAAATCTGCAAGTTAGTGACCTCAACTTTTCAAGATCTTTTAAATGCACGCGCCAGAAGTATCGCACTGTGTATTTCCTGAACAACCCTAACTCTGCCTCTGACTCAATCCTGCCTCAGGGTGGAAAACTGCTCAAGACAAGGCAGCAACAAGGCTTTTGAAATTCATTGCCAGTTCCCTATCAAGAAGACCTTTAGGTGAATCAGATAAGGGCCTGACTGTACCCCTTAAAACCAGACTCTGCATGCGCATTCAATTATTTTCTGTGAATGCAATGAGTAATAATTGAATTAAACTCCTCTCCCAGCCAAGATATCTTACCATTTCCTGGTCTAAGAGGGATGGTTTGAGAAAAATCTGTGGGGTGCAGAGAAGGAGGCAAACAATGTAGCATTTTATGAAATCTCTGATAATGTATTATTTGTTTCTGCTCCATAAACTACTATTTTGATGGTATCTTCAGGCTGTTCTCCTGATGGATCAAACAGGATCACCCAACCAGGGAGCAGAGCCAGTATTACACAACCTTTGTAATCACAGGCAAAATCAACTTAGTAGGAAATGTGTGTGCAACACCCCTCTCTTCCACCCCCACCCCAACCCCCCCCCAAAAAAGGACTGAGCATTCTTAATTGATTAAGAAACAAAGACTCAAGTTACTACCCTCATGAACAAAAAATGTTAACTATGTTTGGGTAATGAATAAATCTGGGGAAATTGCAAACTAAGTGCAGCTGTTACGCAAGCACAAAAATGAGAAAATTTGTATTTAATTGCTCACTTGGCTACATTAATTGGTACTGAAAACCAAATACTGTTTTCTGTATTGATGTGAAATGGAAACTTCTACAATAAATTTTATTTCGTCAACAAGATTGTTCTGATGAACCTTTACCTACCAGATTCCAGCTTAGCATTTTTGTCCATCTTTGCCTTTGAAGAAAATGGGGGTTTCGAATATGTAACATAAAACAGGATTGGATTTAGAACATTACAGTAGGTCCTGATACATTTAGTTGCCTTAGGGGAAGTCAGAATTACTTAAAACATGAACTCCTGCATCGAGCAGAGTGTTTAATAGCCACAGCCAGAGGAATGCACTTTATAAACATCAAGTGGTATTTATTTCTGAAACAGTTTATGTTTTAAAGGACTATTTTTGATAGACATTGTTCTTGGTACACCGAGAGTGGAGAAAACACATGCTTAATTTCTTTTTTTTTTGCACAGCGATGTGATATATGATGAAGTAAATAAAGACATTGCTATAGTGATAGAAAATGTATCTCGGCTCAGAACCACACAAAATCTTGTAAGTAAATTTTTGGCCTAAGAAAAACTATGTGGTGAATGTATGGAATTCAGAGAACGTATTTATCTTGGAAGCTCTTGGGATCTTGTTCTTGTGTTTCTCTGGAAAGCATATAGCATACTTCTTTTTTGGTGTTACAGGGTAGGACAGGTACTGGGAAGCATTTACGAAACCAGAGGTGAGATGACCTTGAGGCACTTAAGATTGCAATTTATTACAAGGACTACAGGAAAAAAAAGAAAATACTGTGATACATTTGAACCTTAATAACTACTTAAGAAGCAACTTTATGGCAAATAATGCAGATCGCACGAGATATCACACTATGCTTATTTTGTTGTACATTGTGATGTTTCCTTTAGCGAGTCAAGGAAAAGAAGTGAGGGTAGGAAAGCAACAATTATCCTGTTCAGCACCAAGTCCTGTCTCGTTCACAGTTTTTCAAAGCCTCACAAAGATTTTCCAGCTCCATCAGACCTGCAGTGCCACGGAGATGAAGTGGTGAGTGGATCCTCCTCTACAGCTCTACATGGAAAAAACAAACACAAAGCGGCAGAGGAGGAGTTGCTGGCAGCAATTTCAGGAGTTAAATTTTATACCCCATCACACTCCAGAGGAAAAAAAAAAAAAAGGAAACATTCAGCTTTTGCAATTTTATTACTAGAGGTTTTATCGGCTGCCCTCTAGTGAGACCGATCAGTGACACACTCCCTAACCTTGGTGTGGGAGTTGGCTGCGCAGGAGTCAAGATGCTGTGTTTAACCTCTTTATCTTGGTCTATAGTATTTAAATCGGCAGCATTTAGTTCCTGAGCAAAAGTGACTAGGCACTGGATACACATGTAGGGGCGGGAAAGAGAAAGCGTGAGGAAGAAACATCCTGGGAATTTATCAGCATTGTCCTGATGGCGATTAAAAGGTGAATTTCTCATTTAAAACTTGGGCAACAGTATGTAATAGGTTTTCACAGTTTCTTTACATCCTAAAAATCAAGGATGGTGGATTGCTGATCACTATCCATGAAAGATCATCTCACCCAGGTGTTTTAAAGTCTGCTTTAGCCAGGTAAGTGTGATACTCGTTATAGGCCACTATTTCCTGCAAAAATTCTGTCATGAATATAAGTCTGTTCTTTCTTCACTGCAGATACCCCAGACCCCTATGAATCCATGATATTCTCAGAGCCTTTGCATTCACATTTTCCAGTATGCTGTGACTTTCTAGGTAACCCTTACCTAGCAAAACCTGTGTTTAACCCATGGATTGGCAGTCTTCTTGTGCAATCCTGGAGGTGATCAGAGCTATGGCAGCAGAAGAGCTGGTCTGGAAACTCAGAAGTGCTGCTTCCACACCTGGACGTGCTGCTAGCATGTTTGGTTTAGCTCACGTTTGACTTTGGAAATAAAGAGAGAATTTTATCAGGTTGGGCCACATGAAAGAGGTTTGATAACTCTGGGAAATGAGACAAAGGCTCTTTCTTCTGAGTTGCTTTCTGTTCTTACAACCCACATTTTCATACAAGAACATAATTTCCCAGCACCCATCTCAAGTGCAGAGACATTTCTTGTATGCACACCCATAAGGGGTGTACATCCTCTTATTTTATTTCTCTCCATTACTACCCTTTTCCCCCTCCCGACTCCTTGCTCAAGCTGTATTCACACAAAAGGGTTTGAGTATCAGCAACAGTTGTGTGTGAGGTGCACATACTATAAAAAGGTCGGTATCAGCACAGGCATGTGTTCTATATTAGTCAGTGCTGGGAGGGATGGGTCAAAACTGTGTGATCAGAAAGTTGTGCAAAGCCATTTGCTTGCCACCTTTGACAATGGATGTGCCGTAAGAAAACAGTATTTTATAGCACTTTCAATTTTGTTTGCAATAGTCAGTTTGGCACATCTCCTCTACCACAGCAGGCAAAATGCAATGAAATGGTGTCAGATGTAAGGGAAAAATAATGAAATTTTTCTTCCATAAATCATAAAATCCTAAGTCTTTGCAATCTTGTAATGGTTTTGTAATCCAAGCTCCTGCTTACATTACTTTATCTTTATGAAGGTGATAAAGAAAACATAACACTGTGTACTTGATTATAAATTGTAATTTTATGAGCATCAAAAAATGCAAACTTGCAAAGCTTATGTTCATGCTTATGTGTCCACATACTTAAGTGCCAGCAGATGTTCAATGATCAATAAAACTCAATTTATATACATTATTCTGAAGGATCCTTGATCATAAATACAGGCTGGGAATGTCTAACTTCACTCTGAGTAAGAATGATGATAATCAACTACAAAGTTACAATACAGAATGCTATTGCTGGAAGTTTTATTTCAACTCTAGAAATAAAATATATACCGATTTTCACTGAGACTGCTGGGACAGAACCCATGATTTAGAACCTAAACTGTAAATTTATGGAAACAGCAAGTGCCTAAAATTAACCTCAGCATTGTCAGTGGCTGACTGAAAAGGGTCTTGTTTATTATGGGAGACTAAACGTCCACAGAAGCTATAAGCTTTGAAACAAGGTGTCCCCGAATTGTGGTGTTTGCATTCATAATGATAAACAAACATACCTTTATCGGGGAGAGACCACCGATTCACACAAAGATCATAGCAGGTTCAGAGACGTACTTGATTCCAGGACCAACTCTCCAAGCTCACTATATAGGAGCAAAAACTGGGAGTGTAAGATACTGCACATAAGCTCAAGTCCTCCTGAACAGAGTAGGATTGGAAGAACAAACTCTTCTGAAAGCAGCTGTCTGTCAGACGTAATAGAAGATACGAGTTAACTAAATTTGAAAAACGGAGCAAAAAGGACCACTTTTCTACACTTCACATGTTAAATAAGAAAAGATGGAACATAAGAAGCAAAATAGGAAAAGTGATATATTGTCTTGATTTTTGCTGTCCTTCCACTGCATTTTGTCTGTAGAAATAGCAAAGCCAGCAGAATTAGACAACAGTAAAACGAGACCAGCCCATTTCCTCTCAGCTGTAGAGTTACTTCACCACTGCAACTGCAATTTCTGGCTTTCCTGATCTCTGCAACTTTACTCCCTGCTTTGGATAGGAAAGGGGTGTTTGATCAGTCAGGGGTTTTAACTTTGCTTACACAGTTGCCAAACTCCTGTTCCTTCAGCTGCTGCCCATCCCCTTCCAGCAGGGACATTATACATCCTTGTTCCACTGCGTCAGTGAAGAATTTGCATTCAGGAGAAACAGGTTGGGCCAGCCACTTTCCAACTGCTGGCTCCTATAAGAACAATTGTGCATACTTATAACCCCCAGGTCATTTTTCAAAGGTACTTCTGTAAACTACAAATCGTTTCTTCAAATACAGTCTCAAATTATTTTCTCTTTCGCTGAAACGCTTCCCTTTCATTGGTAGCTGTAGTTTAAATTAAAAAAAAATCCAACCTGCAGAAGTAGTCTGTAAATTTTTGCAGCTTCTTATGTGGTGGAGAAACTAGCCTGATAATTATTTTGCTTTGCTACTTAAAGCTGTTTTTCTAGATACAACAGGGTTTATGTTATTCTTGGTTAAGACTATGAGAGCACAGCCATGAAATTTTCAGCTGTAAATTTTCTTATATAAGTCTCCTTTGAAACATGATGAATTGTGGAGCTCGGGGATGCTTTTGTTCTCACTGTAGATGTTTATTTTCATCGTATAGTCTTCTGAAAGGGTTTATGTTGTAATTTTTGGTTAAATCATTCATGTACAGGCAACGTCTGTATCCAGCTCTACATAATATCTGTCAACAAATTCATTACTGATGGTGAAAAGAATTTTCTGCCAACACATTTTTTTCTGGTTTATCCAGCTACAAGCTCTCTTTCATTCCAAAAGCGGACCTGATTCAGAATCCACAACCTCAGCGGGCACCTTGCTGTTAAATACACCGGGCTTTGAATTGGATTCTTACTCCTTCTGTGCACCAAGGCGGTATTGCGAGGGCTTTTTTTAATCATTTAGTGATGTACCGTTCAGATATTTCTACCTAACCCACCTGTAATAGATTTCCCTTCTCAAGAGGCTGTAGTATAATTTTTTCTATATAATTCTCCTGCCAAACAGTCTCCTGAGAATCCACACATGCTAGCACGTTGATAAGGGTTTTCACACTGAAATGAAGAACACATCCTTTCCCAAAAGCACTGGCATATGTTCTTGCTGGAGCAGTCTGAAGTGCGTACACATGAATGTCGTGCCGCCCTCGAGACTGCGACCTTGTTTCACAGAAACGCACACTAGAAAGTTGCGTTAGCGTTTGGAGGGAAGACACAGAGTGAAACCCCGAGTTTCTATGGAGAGAGGAAGGTGTTTCAGCTGGTTCAGCAGGCAGCCCTCCTCCTGTTGCCTTTGTCCTAAGCCAACATCCCAACTTGTGACCAGGCACGTTTCAGGACATGCCACCAATAACTTGCTGCTGTTAAATATCTCCTTATGCCACTCTGCCATTTACTGAACTGCTCCAATCACCGTCTGCGTGTGTTATTGGTGTTCATTCAATATGAATGAACAAATAATAAAAATTAAAATACAGCACCTTTTCATAAGACAGTTGTTAAGGCAAAGACACAGCGTTGAGGCAATTTATTATTTTTTAGCAACTCTTATTAAAACAAACTTAGTTTTACACCTGGCAAGACTTGGTCATGGTTAACCCCAAAAATTACATATCTCATCTTTTCACATGCATAGCTTTCACTTGTTAAATTGAGCAAAAGTTATGTGTATAAATCATGGTGAGAACACAGCTCACAAAGACAGGACGTACAGCCCAGTAAAGAAATATGATTTTCATCTCAGTAATAATTTTTAGGTGCTCTGAGATACATCTGGAAGCTGTAGTTAGGATGTAAAGATTTTGCCTGCATTTCTGAAAGGTGTGCTTCTCTGAATGTTTTGCCAAATCCGTGCATTTTGCTATTGATCTATGTGGACTAGTGCACTTGGAACAGCCTTTTCCATTGAGCAGCATCCCCAGAAGAGCACCAACGCCTGTTCATGTAGGTTTGTGTCCAGGGGACACAGAGGCTGGGGTCTTCTTGCTGCCCCTCAGCTCCAGGTGCATGTGGCCATGCGTCACAGCTGGCACCGTTTACCTCCTCGGGCTCTGCAGGACCTTCTTGTGTAAATAATTGCAGATAGTTGATAAACGGGTACTTTGTATTGTGCCGGTGGCAGAGTTTTGTTAGCATTTCCTTTGATCGTTTCATAAGGAAACTGCTGTTATTTACCTAGGAGGTACTCACCATAATATGTTCATTTACTAAGTTGGAACATAAATCTTCAGGCTGCAATGCCTCTGAACTGCGGACACGTTAAATGCTCACTGCGTCTGGAAGAAGAAGTCACACCACAGAGGGATGTGCCATCTGCAAATCATTTTCTAAAAAACTCCAAAGAGTAGGGGACTCTCATTCGAAAATGCTTTTATTTGAGAAATCAATGTGTCCTTCTTTTGATCCTGAATTGCCTTGGGCAGAAACATCTGAGCTTCCTTTTTGGAAAAATACTTCTCCTCTTTCTTTTACACAGCTGTCTAATGTTTTGATGGTGAAATTCATTCTCTGCTCTGGCAAAGCTTCTCGTGATAAGGGGAAGAAAGAGTGTAAACCTCAAAGGCAAAAAAGACAGAGGTCTTCCTTTTCAAGCCCTTTACAATATAGAGTCCATAAATCCTCCCAATTTCTCCAGATGAAGGTGGTTTGAGACCTCAAAATGGTGCTGCTGGCACTCACACAGGCATTGAACACAATCCCACGAGCTGTGTGTGGAGTGAGGCAGAGATGACCTGACCTCACCATCGGTGACCCTCACTGCTGAGATACCTCGTCCCCACATCCTGCAAGTTTGGCTTTGACAGTGAAGACTGCCCAGTTAGCAGAAGATCTGCTGTTTCCTTTGTCCTTAACTGGACACTTTAATTGCAAAGACAGTATTCTGGTATCACCAGAAAACCCTGGTATGTATTCAGCTTTGAACAAAGTTAGCTCTTTTGGTCTCTGTGCCAGAGCAAGCCATGCATGCAGACCCACTGTCCTCTGGGACCTTATACAAACCAACAGAAATGTGGCTTGAGACTTAAGCATCTTCCCCCGGCATCTTTCCCCTAAGCAATTGGCTCCTATGCACAGAAACTCCCTATCAGACTCTAAGTAGCTCCACATGATGGGGGAACCTACAGCCTGCTTCTTTAAATTGTCCAAATTCCTCCAAAATTATCCAAGCCTCTTACGAAAAACCACAAGCAGCTGACCTCACTGCCCCTATATATCTGTATCATCTTATCATGGTGGTGTAATGTCACAGGACCAGCTCAGCAACTCACTGGGCTCTTCCCTAGACCAGTTCAGCTCATGAAACTGGCAGCTATGCACAGTTTTCTGATGCCTTTAGTCTTCTCCTGGGTCCCTGAGTTGAGCAGAAGGGGTCTGCTGGATGCCAGAGCTGAACAAGGTAAGCTGATGTGGAAACTGGTGTCAGCGGCAGAACTGATAAGAGGGAACAGGATCTTCTTCCCTTTTAGGCACCAGCAGCAATCAGATTTGATCAACACCTGTTGTGTGTCTTCACACTAAGATAATCATGCCTTCTGTACTCAGTGTAGGAATATAAGTACCTCTGGATGGTGACTGGGATCCTAGATGACAGGCTTAGACGATAAACTGAGGTTTTCAATGGCTGCAGTTAATTGAGAAGTGGCCTGATGATGGTTTGCTTCTAAATAAGACCAATATAAACAAGGGCCTCAGTAGTTGTCCTGGTCCTGGCACATACTGCCTGAATCATTTGGGAAACAGCTTAGAAATTTCATAAAAGAAAAGCTCCCTCCCTCAAAGGGAGAGACAGCTCTCTATCAAATTTTACTGACACCTCACATTTTCAGACGAAGTCCTATAAATCTTCCCCTCACACCTCCCCATTCGGAAACCGTATGGTCTCTGGGTACCACCTCCCGCTGCGCTGCCCTGGGAAGCACACGATGACTATGCAGCAGGTCCTGTGCTCTTACTTACCTTACAGTGGTTCTCTTAGAAGTGAGGTCCAAGGCAGAAGAAGTATCTTCATAATTCAGAGGAGAAGGTTTTTACTTTTGGACTTTCCTCATTCTCCAAAAGATGGGAGAAGGGACATCTATTGTGCTCACAAGACAAAATCTAGCCTTCATCTAGCTGAAAGTTTTCATTTCTTTGAGGTCAATGTCATTGCCAACAGCAGTTTATCCTTAGAGCTAAACAAATAGTATCTGCTTTTCTTGGTCTCCAGGATTTTTATTTCCAGTATTACAACATGTAAGATCCACAGGTAGAATCACAAATTGCAACTTGCCAGTATTAAGTATTATTCTCTGGCCTTCAGACAGCACACTGAATTTTTTTGCAAACTGCCTTAGAAAGATAAAAGTGTGTAAAAGCACAACTTTAAGGAGCAGATTCTGCATTTATCCCCCTGATAAGGTCTGAAAATAAACACAAGGCAATACTGACTAAGGTAGAAAATAGGGGCTCTACCATACTGCTCAAAGACTCCAAACCAATGAGGATTTATTTAGAAAACAGGTTTCAAGTTGTTCTGGACTCATACACCCTCCTATAGCTTCACCTCGGGACATCAGATGGCTTAATTTCCTGGCATGGAGATTAGTTGGCTGACTCTCTCAGTAAGAACATTTGATCTGAAGTCCCAAACATCCTGATTCAGAGCAGAAAATACTCCACAGAACACATGTATTCTGCAAAATGGGGAGATTAGCAATATGGTCCCCACTGTGTCAACTGCCATCGTGCTGATCACAGCGTCCTGATATGCTGGAGGGGCTTCTGGAGGAAAAGAAAGTTGGGAACACAGATGAGTTTGCTAAGGGTTTATTTTGGCACCCTTGAACAGTGAGATTTTGAGAGATGTTTTACCATGGTCTTCTGAGACCTGTCTGAAGGATACCTCCTATGCATCCAAATCCTATTTAAGGGTTCGGATGCAGCTTCCTTATGAGCACCTGGCAATGCAATTTAAACAAGTAATTTAAGCTTTTAAAATTTTACTTTAAAATATGTAATAAACGAAAAATGCCACTGTTCAGAAAGGTGAGGAATTTACAAGGTTTATTTACAATGCTGCCATGGGTCCACTTCCAAGAAGGCAAGTTTCCAGTAAGACCCTATCCAAAATACTGGTTTCTGGTTTCTGTTTAGATCACATTTTTCAGAGTTTGCTTCTTGGAATTTTGAGGGGGTTTGCCTGCAGTTATGGCTCGCATTTCATTTCTCTGCAGTAGAAAGAAAAGGGGTGGGGTAAAGGACACGCTTGGCAGCAGGAACTTCTTTCCAAAACATGGCGTGGGGTAAGGAGAAGTGCCTGGCCCTGAATATGTCTTGGGGTGCAGTCCCCCCGGGGTGATGTTGCATCTCTTCATTTGACTCTGGTACTTTTGTGGCAGCACCTTTATTTTGTCTCACTTTGCAACACCAGACAGCCTTAATGGCAGAACAAGGCAATGGTTTATTCAGCCAGAATTCGGGCAAGAGTTTTGGTTACGAGACTGGACACAAAAGGCTGTAGGTAGGGCGGGCGTGAAACACAATTCCAGTCGAAGTGCAATAACTGGATATCTGGGCAGCTGCTTACTCCAGTTCCCTTGGGAGAGTCGAGGTGTCTTTGCTGTCAGGACCGGGGCTGGTGCCACCCTGATTCCTGAGGGCTGTCCTCTGCTCTGAGGAAGGCTGGTCTGGGGACGGGTCACTCCTGCCACTGCCGGGCTGTCTCTTGGCTTGGGCTCTCCTCTTCTGGGCCGTAATCTCCCTGCTGCTGGACCAGCTCTGAGGGCTGGTGACCTGACTGGCACCGGCTGACTCCTGCACACACACAAGCAGCCAGTTTTTCTCTGCCTCCCTCATCGACTTTGCACTATGCTTCCTGATCCTTACTTACTGCTCACACAGTCTCAAAATCTTCCACTTGCCACCTGGGCCTGTTCACAAGCCCTGCTCTGGACTACTCGGGTAACTACCCGCAGCAGCCTTGTTTCAGCATGAAAACCTGAAGATCAAGCTTTCCTGTGATCAGCTCATACTTCATCAGCCTGTGGGACAATTCCATTTGCACCTAATCTGAGCTGTTTATATACTTAAGCATGAGCTGCAGCTTCTAACAGCTGATAGTAGATACTCTAGAGGATATCAGTTATACACATATGCTGCTAAATTCACAAAATCATACTGTAAACAGGTGTATTACCAGCTTTCTGTGAAGCCCATACGCACCACATGAGCAAAGCAGCCGATACAGGCAGTGACAAGGTACTTTGTCCAACTTCCTGATGGCTTTAGAGGTTCTGCCATCCAGCTTCCCCAAACCACAGACCAGCAACACCAAATGCTGCACCTTGGATGCTGTCCAGGTGTCTTCACCACACAGCACAAAGCCTTTCAGGCCCACCTCCAGCTGGAGACACACACCAAGCCTGCTCAGAAGCTCTGAGGAGCTTCTCCCCACAATTAGGCTTTCTCCCTCCTCCAGCTATTTGTTTCCACCCCACAAATACACCGGCACATCCTGGCATGACTATTCATGCTGCTACATGGTGACCCGCATCGGAGAACAGATCCGAGTTAAAAATAACTCAGCAAAAGAAAAGGTTATTTTTAACCCAGCTGAGTTCCCCATCCAGTCTCACGAGCGGTTGTGCCACGGGGAAGGTGTAGCACGAGACCTGCACAAGTGGCAGCGGCGAAGGGAGAGGTAGTAGCTTCCCGGGCTGCCACTGCATCCATGTCATCCTTCACTGATACCACAGCAGGACAGACCCGTAGCTCCTGTAGAAAGCACATCAGGAGAGCCGGAGCTTGTGAGCTGCCAAAGGCAAAGAGGGATGGATGATATTCAGCCAGCCTGGGCAGGGAAGCCAGGTCTGGCAGGTCTACCTAGGGTCTGCATCATCCATTGCTCCCTTGAACTTGGCCCCCATGGCAGCAGTGGTGACTATGTTAGATGGTTGTAATGGAGTGATGATGGCCCAGCACCTGCGTATACAGATACATAAAGAAAAAAGACTTTTGTGCTGTAAGTGCTCCTTTTCTTCCACTGCACATTGTGAAACATGAAACAAATTAACAGCTGATATGACCCTACACTATCACATTTCTGAGTAGCTCCTAGATAATCACTAGACCTGCAAGACCTAAAAGAGAAGAATGGTCCAGATTCTTCCTCCAGAGTGATGGAAATCAGGATTAGCTCTGGACACTGACTTACCTCTGTTTGAAACTGATGGGGGAAGCGAGACAGACCCATCGTCTGGAGTGCTGGCAGAGAGGATCCTCACTTCCAATTATGCTGATGCATTTGAGTGAGTTGCTTCTCAAGAGTTCAGAGATAGCCGGCTGCAAAAATCCTTCCCCTTTAGCCTTTGAACAGGCTATTAATGAAGTGATTTTCATCTGATGTATCTAACAGGCAGGTATTTCCTTCCTGCCCTTCCCCTTGCTCTTTTGGAATGGCTACATAGCTTCTTTTTGGCATATGTACTTTATATACTGTGTTCAAAGAACTGTATAAGAGCAACAGCATGACAGGCAACCCATAAAACATAAAAGGAACTCTTCATATCACCCTGCGTGTCAAGCTAATGTTACCCTCCAGCCATATGCAACCATTATATGTAGCAATCATTGAAAACTGCTATAAAATGCTCTGTAAAGAACAGCCCTGCCTTGGCAAAGGATGGCTTAGATAATCTAAGGGACCTTCTCTCCACTGCCTGCTATGGTATTACTGGTATATTTATCCTCAGAAAATGACCCACTGCCTTCTTAAAGTAGCAGTCAAAGCTCTCTGTCTTTTTCCGTCATACTAAAACTAAATGGGTTTCAATGGTATTTCTTCAGAATTAATAGAAACAATGAAAGCAATGAAAGTGTTAGAAAGCGAGCTTGTCTGAGAAGGTAACAGCCCTAAATTGAGCCTTGGAAAATACTAATGAAAAATGCTATTTTGTGTGGCAAGGGGAAATGTATGTGATCACTTAACTAGTAGGTAAAATTTATTACGGCAGCTATTACAAAACCAGATGTTGGAACACACGGTTTTCATATGGGTATAAAATATTTGAATTTTGTTACAATGTATTGATAATATATATTGCCTCTATAACTCAGGCCTTTCCAAATGAACACAGCATCGCAGACAACAAGGCTTGTAGGGACCTGTGAAAATCATCTAGTTCTTACCCCTGTCCTAAGACAGCATCTACCGTGCCTCTGCCTCAGTGGTTTGCATAACTGAGTCTTAAAAGGCTTCCAGCGGCAGAGCTTCCAATGGTATAGCCACCCTTAGTTAGAAGAAGTTTTTTCTAATGTTTAGCTTAATTCTTTCTTCATATTAAGCCCATCATTCCTTCTGTCATACAGGGACATGGGAAACAGATCATTCCATTCCTTTTTGTAGTCTTCTGTAAAATACTTCAAGACTGTTATCTCATTCCTCAGTTTTCTCTAGGTGAAACATTCCCAATTTCAAGACCTCGAAACTAAACTCTTCCCTATTGGTCTATACTTTTCTTGAAACTAATTTCCCAAAACTTGACACGGGCCTCCAGCTGAGGTTTTATTAATGCCAAGTAGAGTGGAAGATTACTTCAAATGTCCTACAGACAATAATTCTCTTTATCCCTTCCACAGTGATATTTGTCTTTTTCATAAAAGTGTGACCTCGTTGACTCTTATTCAACTTGTGATCTGCAACAAGCCCCAGGTCCTTTTCTGCAGAACTCTTGCTTACTCAGTTACTCCTTATTCTTTCTTTGAGCAGTTAATCACTCTTGCTTAACTGTAAAATCTTCTTCTTATTGGATTACATCTTATTTCTAGGTCATTTCTTCAGTTCCTCAAGATCCTATTCAGTTCTTCTCCTTCTTTCCAATCTTCCAGGGTTGTGTCTGTAATATTAACGCATACACATTTTTCCACCTTACAAATAAATATGATGGAAAGTGCCTTAAAACAGACCCTTTGAAGACCTGGTAAATACTTCCTGAGGAGTTTTGTGGCTAATTGTGTTCCTGCTCTTTGGTAAGTTCATTCTTTACTTATTTACTTAGCTTGCCCACTTATAGAGTGTCAATTTTTCACTAAAGTCGTGACATACGGCAGATATTCCTTCTCCCTATTCACACGGTCTACTACCTACCATAACAATTAATTGCTCTGGTGCAATTTGTTCTTAACAAATCAGTGGCAGCTATTATTTATCTCATTGTTTTATTCTAGCCGCTTATGAACAGTTCCAAGACTTTTCTGGGAATTGGTTAGGCTGACCCCATTACCCTTTTTAGCCTCCTTTTTAGATAGTCATGTCTCTCCACTGGTGGTGCCCAGGGCAAAAATGCAGGTAGCTATTTATTGTCAGGGAATGCCTCCGTTACACAGTGTACATTATGTCCTCCACTCATGATGCCATCTCATACAAACATTTTCATCCTCCTGTGATCAGATTATGCTGCACAGTTAGTGAAAAACTGGGACCAGGATATATTTTTGCAGAAACCAGGCACTAGGCTTCTGGTTTAACTTAACTGAAGCAAAACTCACATCAGACATTTGCTTTGGGAGTAGTAGAGATAATAGGGATCAGTATACCATGACCCACAGCTGAACTTGAACTGGACGGTGCTTGGGCAACTTATAAGTGCTTCTTTGCTCTTCTGCTGCTGCTGCTTCTGTTGAGACAAACCCATGTCTCCATTCAGTAAGATTATTCCATTGCCACAAAACTGTAACTCTTCCTACATCTAACTGGAAGTCAAGTTTCTCTCCTGTTTTCATTCTCCCATTAGGGGTTTCAGTCTCTGACTGCCCCTATGTTAAGAATACACATGAAATGAATAATGTCCTTTTGTCTAAGCAGCTTGCAGGAAACAACAGATGAAGAGGTAATTCATTCTTGTGATACACCATGGGTGAAGCCCTGATCTAAATAAAGCTTATGGGAGTTTCACCACTGGCATGACAAGGGTCAGAATTTCACCCCAAGCAGACGTTTTGGTTTGTTTTTTTTTTTAATACTCCCAACAAAATGAGAATATTGTATTGAATCATTATTCACCAGTTGTCCTTAGTGCAAAGACAGATGTGCACTCCACCCCTCCAAGATTGTCCACAAACTTCCTCCTTCCCCGAGAGTGGTGCTTGGCAAGCGTCCAGATATCAACAACTTCCCTTTGAAAATTATTGATTATATGGCTCTAACAATTGATAAATCCTCCATTGTTTGAGCCAAACTTTGTCTTTGTTTAGAGGCCAAAAGAAAGATTAGGAAACGTTCTTGTCTCGATTAAGGAAAAATGATAATGTTTAAGTGGGGGGAAGCACATAACATTCAAAGGAATATGCAAGGCATCTGGCTTTCATATTCTGCAATTTGATAAAGCAGATGACTATTTTCTGATGGAAAAAAAAAAACCCACACAACAAAACAAAAAGAAATGAGCAAGTGTTTTTACCTACAGCAAAGTATAAGATAAATTAACTAAGCGTAATGACCTGGCGCAGCACATTTATAAGAACAAGCCATCTTCCTGCAGCACAACCGTACTGTCACCACTCTCCCACTTTGCTTTTCATTTTCAAAACTGAGGACAAGGTTATCTGCTTTTTTTTCTGACCACAGTAGAAGTAGGGTGTTCTCAGGGTCTCTATAAAGTTAATTTTATAGCTTCTGTTTTTCCTTTGTTTTCTTTACCCTCCTCAACTCATTCAGCAACATAACTGTGGATGGGACCACACTGGCATCTGCACTGGGATATATCTGCTCTGCGACTCGACGTTTCCAAGCACCGTGTGCACTATCCCAGTACAGTAACAGGTCACCCAGCTCACTGCTCTGTCCTAGTTCTATGGGTCTGGTCTGAAGTCGTGAGAACACCATCCCTTTTGTGATTTTGCATTGTTTTGTTGATGTCTGCAAAGCAGAAACTCAGCTTTTCGAGCAGGGACCATCTTATCTTTTGTGTACAATAGTTAAGCGCACAAGATGACAACTGACTTTAAAGGGATCTTCTGGTGCTGTCATCGTTCACCATGGTTGGGTTGCAGACAAATAAATAATGATGACACAGATGATGATATAGCTACTCAAAAGTAATGCTGAAGTGGCAAAAAGAAATTCAGTTTCTAAGACACGATGTGGGCAGGATAGGATTAATTTTTCCCCATCATTTGCTCTTTCTCTGCCATCTGTCTGTACAGCTTCCCCATTTCTATCAAGTCTCTTCTTGATGCCTTTCATGCATTCATACTTATTTGATCCTGTATTAAAAAAGTAATACATTTAAAGTAGAGGTGAAGTATGTGCCAGTGCTCAGTCTCTGTTAACCTGCTGCCATAAGAAATGGTAGAAAACTTGAGAGACACACAACAGAGGTGGCTCCCGGACAAAATCTGGAGCATCTGCTTTCAGTGTCTCACTCAAGAAACAGTGTCAAGCAACAAACATGAGATCTCTGAAATGTGGCAGTATTCATGACCGACACTTGTGTCTTTTCCATCAAACTTTGATTCCTCTGTTTTGATGTTATCCACAGAAAAAACAACTTGTCTAGATATTTTGGGCAACTGTGTTTGTGTTTAGACATTCAAACAATAGATTATAGTTTATCCAGGTATTAATAGTGTTGGCCCTAATCATCTTTTCAAACCTTCTATAATAAAGGTGTATTTAAGGAACTTCCATAGGCAGAAACTAGCTCTATCTATAACCTAGGAAATGTATGCTTTTAACGAAGCGGTCATCAGTGGCTCCTCAGCATACCCATCTGACATACTTTGTCTAAAAGCAGCTTTCACTCCTGTAAGTTTCAAGGAGTGATGAGCAGAAGTCCCTGCCTCTCCCTAGGTTACAGGCAGAATTTAATTCTGGAAATTCTGTACTAATCAAAATCAGATGGAAGACACCGAGGTAGACCAGCTGAGCTCAGGACAGGTTAACAGAGCACAGGTGGTAAGCAGGCTAATGTTTGTGAGGGACCTCAAGAAAGAACAAGGATGTCTGTATGTACTAGTCTCTTCATTCATGACAGTCAGTGAAGACCCTGAATTTGTCTAGTCATGCCTGGCAGAAGTAATGAGGAAGCCGATCTGATGTTGAAGCAATAAGCCCTTTCCTTGGAAATGATAGAGTACAGTTTTCTTAAGGAACATGAAGACAAGCAGAAACTGCAGGCGAAGGCAAGCGTCCATAGTCAGCTACTGATGTCATTCAACTCCTTTTTCAAGATGCTTGTGCTCAAGGTCCATCCTGCAGACCTCACTGTTTGATCTCATTAGCCATGCAGTAATGTTCTGACTCAGATGAAAATGGGAGGATGGGGG
>KZ507396.1:44392-59079 GCA_002844005.1 Limosa lapponica baueri
AGGGACACTGCAAGATTAGTGCTCCTCTTTCCTGAAGACAAGAGTTGGTTTAGGGAGTCATGGCCTCTGGAAATGGTGGCTTTTGCTATATCATGGTGGATGTGGGGGGGGGGAAGAAATCACCATGCTTTTTGTCTAGTGATAATTTTCTAATTAAGACCCATATTGTTTGGTCTGGCCAAACTGTACTGAGTCCAGGGAAAGGGAGCAAACTTTATTTGGGGAAGGAGCAAAACTGATTTGAAGCCATCTTTTTTGTTCTCTGTTTTCTTTGTTCATTAAGAGGATACTGTGACGACAAGAGCCGCTGCTGGAGGAGGAAAGCTGGGTGAAGTGACTGCTCTGAATTGGTATAACAAGTTGTATGATCCAAGAGCTCCTGAAGAGCATAACAAAGGCTATCTGTCATGCTAGGACATAGACTTTACACAGCATGAAAGGTCCTCAGCCTTTGCTACTGTCTGCAGATTCACAAATGATGCAAAGATAAAAATAACTGATATAAGAAAAAATCAAAGAAAGTGTTACTAGGATACCAATCATTCACTGGAGGACAAATCAGAACCCAATGAGTCTGTAGGTAATGATAATTATAGTGCTGCGTAAGCATGTGAAGCAGGCTCCCAGTAATCCTTCCATTTGACAGGGGAAGACAATTTGGGATGCCTAGTTCGAAAAGAAAATTCGGTTTACATTAGATTGTTTTATTGTAGACTTTTCACTGTTATAAATGTTCAAAATACAATCCTTTTCCAGGGAGGGAGGACTTCACAGCCTTTATTAATGAGTTTGCTCAAGTGGCTTCATAGCCAGGATTTTGTCCTCACTATCAGATACAAATCTGCTTTGCTGCCGATGAAACCAATTTCCTTTTGTCCTACCAATTCCCAACAAACCACCATCTTCTTTGTGACAAGCTTATGCACAGGAAGCTTGCTGTCGTGCCCCTTGTCATTCCCCACTAGAGGAAGGCAGCTCAGTCTCTGCCACCTTTCTGCACGCACTCTTATCACTTTTGTTGATTCCTTCTGTATTCTCTCTAATTTGCCTCTCTTTTTAAGTATGCCTGGAGCTGGAAACAGGAAATCTGCTGAAACTTCCTAAGCCCCACTTCTTACACACAGTCTAGCTATGAATACATTTCCAAAGAAAGACTTGCATTTTTTTTGTAGCAGCATCATGTTATTAATTCATTGAGTTTGAAATCTATCGTAACTTCGAGTTTCTGTTTTTTTCTGCAAATATTTTTTTTTCTGAAAATATTGCATTTATTTCCTATTGTGTAAATGTTCACTTAATTTCCCTTTTCCAAGTGTAATGCTTTAGATGTGTTTTTACTGAACTCCCTCTCATTTGTTTCATTTGGAGTGAAGACTATTTTGAATTCAGATCCCGGTTTCCGAACTGCCTGGAAGCTCTCCCCTCCCTCTTCCTCACTGTTGCCTGCAAATTTTGTAGGTGTGTTCTCTGTTCCACCACCCATATCATCCATATCAAGCAGAAACCAGATACATAAGGTCATAAGAATGTCACAAAGGGTCATACCAGAACCCTTGCTAAAATAAAAATACAGCCTATTGAATGCTATGAATGTGAGTTATCTGGGAAAAGAAGGAAATCAATCTGTCTTGGTGTGATTTGGTTTTACTTTTTAAACACCTTCTTACCCTCCAAGTGCTTGTATGTATATACACATATATATGGACAGTGAGTTGTTTGAGTCTCTGTTTGAGTGTCAAAGGTAGGCTGACTGTCCGATAATTAATTTTCCCCTTTTTACAGGCAGTAATTATAGTTATGTATTATATTGCATATATTCTCCTCTTGTCCCTCAGGTCCATCCTGTACATACTCCCAGGCAACTGCTAATGGCTCAGACATTACTGTGACTAGTTCCTTCCGTACTCCTGGGTGAGCGTGGTCAGGCTTTAATATCACTAATTTAGATAAGCATTTCTAACCTAACCCTCTCTGCTCTGACCTGCTCCCTTATTCTTTCGTTTAATTTTATTAGGTATTGGTCACCACTAACTTCTAGTGAAGATTGAAACAACAAAGGGATTTAATATTTTGGCCTCTTTTGTGCTGTCTGTTATTTGCTGTCCTTGTTATATAGCTGTACTTCTTTTGTCATCTTATGTTCTGGCAACATTTTCTGGTTGCCTTTATGCCTCCTGCTATTTGTAACTCCTTGTGCCCAAACGTTTTGCTTTATCTTTCCATATTATATAGTCAAGTGTCCTGGTTTCCTGGTTTTCTGCGAGGCTTTCATTTCCAGGCCCCTGAAGAACGCCCCAGAGGACCACATCAATCTGCAATTGTGCTTTCTCTTTCCTTTGTACCTGAACAGCTTGTTGTAGAACCTTTAATATGTATTTTTTCCAGTATCTGCCAGTGGTCCCCTACTCTATTATCCTTTCAATTACCTTCTCAAGAGGCCTCCACCCCCGCTTACGAATTTTTAGAAACCTGTTTTTTTGTAGTTCATCCTTAATAGTGAGGCTTTTCTTAAAATAGCGGTCATCTGTCACTTCATACTTGCTTTCACCCAGACTACCTACCACATGGAGATTCTTAAGAAACCCCTCATTATTAGCTGAATCAAACCCAATTTAGCTGTGTCCCCAAATATCATTCCTCCTCACGCCCCACCTTCTGAGAAAAAACCTGTCCTCAGCATATTCCAAGACCCTGACAACTGCCCGTGTCCTCCCTGTTGCTTTTCTCTAGGTATTACGCTATTTGAAGTGCCTTTTAGGGGTGAGGCTGACTCTTTTGAATATCTCTGTGAGTTACTCAAGAAAAAAGAGCCTCATGTATTTCTTCTTTCTCGTGATTTAGTTTTCTCCAAATGACCTCCAACAAGACACCCCTCCTGTTCTTTTCTTTCCTCATTTCCACCCAAAAGCAGTCAAGAAGACAGCTTCTTAGCTTTCCCTGAAGTGGAAAGCAAGTATATGTGTCTAAATGCTTTGTCCTCTCTATTCTTCTGGAAAAAGCTGTATCTGTGTCCCTGTTCCAGGTCCCTGATTTGTTCCATCAGGACTTCATGGCACCTACTACATCATGAGTTTGTGCATGTGAAGACTTTGAGTTTTCCTGTTTATTCAACATATTGCTGATATTTCCACATAGCTATTTTTGATATTCAGCTCTTTGCCCTATTACATTCTCTGGTCTTTCTTGTGCTCTTTTGCTAACAGTTTCCCTATGGAGATTGTTAACAAAGTACTAATTACTGCCAAGCAAAGGGTATAGTGGTGGCTTTGTGATGTAGATACTGGTCAGCCAGGAACTTGACTGAGACTCCAAAATTACTGTAATTCCCATCTATCTCTGGACAGACTCCAGAGAGTAACTGCTTTCAGTCACTGCCAACCTGGTTTGGAGCAGTTTGCCTGTGTGTGATTTCGCATGTCTGTCAGCCAAATCAGAGAGCCAGTGCAAAAATCTAGTACTTAGAGGGTGTTTGATACCCGTGGGAGCTGTCGGGGCCAGGAAACCAATGACTAGTTTATAACAGATTGGGGAAAAAAAAAGAAAACCATATAAATAATATAGCTAGCATTTTAGGTACAAATACAATTGTGATTAAATGCAAATTACCAATGTAAATCAGAAAGACTTTTTTTTTTTTTCGTAAGTGTTCCCTGACAGTCTTAATAAAGATTAAAGCTGAGCTGGAATTGCTCACACAAAACGTGAGAAGGAGCTGCAGCCGCTCCTGACGTGTGACGTGGTTCTCAATGAAGTGTCACGTTGCTGGTTTTACAGAGCAGGCAATGTGAAGCCTAGGTGGGAAATCACAGCTGGAGAAGCTGCCACCGAGATGTCTGTCACTCCCCTCAGGTGTAAGTCCTCGATCAGAGAGTAACACCAAAAGCATTGGAACAATGACGATCCATTTCAGAGCATTAACGGATCCCTTAGAGCCCTGTACACATTTATGTATATGCATAGCTTTCCTTTCTGTACCCTAGACATACATTTATTTATTATTTAATTCAGCATAATTAATAATTAATATCCTATAATTAATAACACAATAATATAATTAATACACTATAAGGAGGAAGATGATAAAGCTCATCAGAACCACTGTCGGTTGTTATAAATGACAGACAAATAGGCGACAAAAATTAAAACCCTATTTGTGATTTGTGTGAGTTACTTTCTAACTGGATTTTATATGTGAAGGGCTTCTCTGTTCCTGATTATAGGAATGTTTGTGCATTTTCAGATAAAGACATATTTGTGCTCATCTGTTGCTTTACAGATGTTGCAAGGAGATGAGTCGGAAGCCCATCCCGGACCAGACAGCTAGAATGTTCTGAACTACATGTTCAGATGACAAATGAGTGAGAAGTCCTATTTGTTTTCATTTAACACAGCAGGTCAGTCATAATCACGCACAAAATACCATTATGAACTATGACCAGTAATAATCCAAGTTTACCAAGCGTAAGAGAAAAGCCAGTATAAGCACTCCCTGCTCAACAAATCCCTCCCACTAAATTCACCTTCTCAAAAATCTCAAGTCTATAAAAAAACCTTGCAAAAATTTTGGGATCTACTGCACCAAAGCAAAGCAATAGTCATGAGCCCTTTACTAAGAACAACCTGTTCTAAGCCTTTAGCTAGGCATATCCAGAAACCTTTAGCTTCTGAATCCCAGCTTATCTCAGCTGTTGGGTAAAAGCACAGGGGCTCGTTTTTGAGCTACTTGTGGCAAGGCCAAAACCATAAAATACCTCACATCCAAGCCTTGAACTGCACCTGGAAAGAAGTGGGAACCTAGCACTGTTTACAGACCAGCGAGTTCCTTGTACGCACAAGTACTGAGTGCTAAAAATTGATAATTCCGGCTTTAAATGTACGGAGTGTCTGAGAAGCCCTCTGAACCAGCTGATCTACCCCAGAGATTGGGCAACTCACAACAGGAGGCAAGATACATGCCTTTAGTGAATGCACAGAATAAGCCTTTTTTTTTTCCCCCTCCAGCATTTTATTCAAGCTAATGTCTAATTAGAACCAAGAACTTGGTGTGTTTTTTGCTGCTGCTATGACAATTCCTAAAAGCATTTCGTGGACAATAATTATGTGTGGTAATTTTGCATTAAACTCCCCAGCTACCGAAGGAGAAGAGAGGGGACAACATGAGCTCTGTTTTATTATTGCACAGTACAGATAATGATACACTAACCATATCAAAAGGAGCTTTGTAATTATTGGCTCGGGAGCTCTTGTGGTTATTTTACATTTAACCCACACACCAATTTGGTGTCTGCTGGCACATGGTGGCCATATGGAGGGCAGAAAGCATCACTGCCTACCACAGGAGAACATAATCTGGAGAGCGGAGGCATTTTCATGTGTTGAACAAAGTTCCACCCACATCATAAACTGGTCATTCTGCCACATCATAAGCTGCAGGGGAAAAAAAAAATCACATAAATCTTCACAGAGACTCTACAGGGCTTCAGTCAGAGACTGTCTTTTGTGCAGCCCATGAATGCACTGTTGATACTTTAGAATAACACGTTACAGTTATATATCTGCCACCAATACATTTTGTCATGTAATTCCACCATATATTGTTGGAGCAGTGTTGAAAGGCACACAAACTATTTCCCTGCTATGAAAAATATTAATGAGATGAATTATTGCCTGATGAAGATGGACAAAGAGAACTGGAAATTTATGCAAGGTGAGAATCCTTGGGGGTTATTTGTAATCCCATCTTTTCACTTAACTTTTTAGGACCAGAGTTTAAAAACGTTTGAAAAATTTACATATATACATGCACCTTTTTATTGATTATTCTATATTAGCATACACAAAAACACTTCTGTGGACAAAACACATTTGTCTGTCTACCTGCGTAAGTGTGTTTGTATTTATGTCTGTACTTCCACCTGTGTGTTTGTTGGGGAGGGTGCTGTAGGACTTGCATCCAGGTCCTATACGCTTACAAACATTTTGAGCAAATTTTAGGATTGTTTCTCTGAATGGAGACTGAAAAGGAGGCAAAATCAGCAAATTGGTTCGAAACAAAATTCTCAGCTGTCTCACTGGTCTTGTACTACATTATAGCATAAACGGCAAGGGAACTTAAACACATGGAAGAGAGGGATTTTGTTTGCATTGCCTAAACAAATATTTTTTTAATAGTATAAAAATAGGTGGAACAGGAAGATAGGCAGGACCAATGTAGAAGAAAAGCATGTTTGTGTCCAATTCACCGGAGAGATTGTTAAAGAACATTTTATCATAATGAAAACATTACCCTTGGAATGCCAGCAAGATTAATGTCAATTTAAGTTGCCTGTCTTTTTTACTTCTAGTCACTAAAGTTAGACTCGTCCTAGAGTTATTGTGACGAGCTGATTTTTTTTTATTTCAGAAAATGTTCTCTTTCATTCACGAATCAATAGCTCTTTGCTGGTCCTGGCTTTGCTCCTTGCTCTTCTCCGTCGGCCCTTGCTAAGGGCTGTTGCTAAGGGCCAGAGGAAGTGTCCTGTTGCATTCGGCTGAGAAATCAGGGAGGAAAAGCACATTTTCTGTGAGGTGCAAATGAAGCACTTTTCCCGCTGCTGTCCTGCAACGTAGGAAATATGATTCTCGCTGGAACAAGCTGCTCATGATTAGGGCCCCTGTGTGTTTCAGAATTTTGACAGGCTATTCCTAAACTCATAAAATTAGCAGTGTGCCACGGTGGGATCTAAAGAGAAACATTTTTTCTTACAGCACAGGACTCCAGGCAATCAGTTTCTAAAGGCAACTTTTATAAAGTTTTCCTGCTTCTCTTAATGGAGTTGACAGAAATCTTCCTGTGGATTTCAATGAGAAAAAAAAAAATAATCCGTTAGTCAGACAGCTTGTAACTCCTTTATTTGAAAGCAGCTGAGTAGAGCATATATAAATTTTCTAAAAGTTTTATAGACAACAAACTAATAAATCTAGTGACATTCTCCATTTAATGATAGGGAATTTAGCTGGAGGAAACAGAAACTTCAGAACTGTGGAATATACCTCATTTACTTTCTGATGTTTTTAATTTTAAACATACTGTTCAGTTATTCAGATTATTTATTTAAATGCATTTCACAGTGTGCTGCACAGACAGCTTTGACAAAATCATATATTTTGCAAAAATAAAGATACTCTAATTTTGGCTTACTATGCCTAGGAAATCCTGTCCAGCAATGCCACCACTCTTTCCAGTGACTCCAGCAATAAGTGCATCAATTAGTGTTTTTACTGAAGAGTTAGTTACCTTCCAGCACAGAAGAAATTCAGTTCTTTGGGAAGCTGCCTGCAGGGAAACCTGCGCTATCCAGGTTTCTCATGCACGGGAGCTTGGGATCTAACAGCCTGCTCTATCGAGGTCACGCATGCGTTGATAAGGAAGCCCAGCCAGGGTTATACGATCAACATAAACACGAATATGTAATCCAACCGTGTCAGGCAAGCCCATTTGGTTGCATCTGCGCTGCCTGATCCAAAGGCTGAACGTTTTGTGTGTGTGCCTACTGCCTGTAGGTTACAGAGCTAATGAGCCTATCTTGTCTCCTCCGAACAATCTGTGCTGGAGTTGGAATATATTTCCTGTGGTTCATCAGAAGAACTGGCAAGCAAACAAGGCTGATAGATGTAGTTCAGACTTGTGAGGATTTCCTGGTAAGATTGTTTTTCCCCTGTTCAACCAATTATGAAAGCAATGGTAGATATGAATACCCATTTCCCTTTGTTTGCAGTTGCAAAAGCTTGGCATTCACTGATGTTTCCTGGTGGTGTAAGAAGCCGGAGGAGTAATGGGTTGCCGTAACGGTTTGGCCTGAAGATTCTTCCTGTGGACCTAGCAGATGGTGATTTGAATTATGTGTCCTGCAAGGTGAAAGCCATAAATCACTCCTGAGCAGAGGTGAAAGTCCAAGTGATCGTTAATGTTCTGAACGTAAGGTGACAAACTTCGTTTCATCTCCTCAAGATTTGGACAGGACGAAGATACTTTTTCTTCTTTAGAATAAGGAAATAGTGGAAGCGGAAACTTTTGAACTGTATTCTTCAGAAATTCCCAGGAGGTGCGATGAGTGCGCTTCCTCTTTCAAGACTGTTATGAAAAGCCACAATGTTCTGGAGGAGGTACAGATGGCCTCTGAAGGCTGGTTGTACGATGCTTATTTCAGTGGGACTCCGAGTCATCACGCCCAGCCTGTTACCTCTGAGACAGGAGCCGATGTTTTAAACATGATCACGGAGCTGGGTACCTTCTGGAGTAGCCAGCCTGCATCCTGGATGAACACTGAAGCTGCCGAGTGTTTGGCACAGCAACAGCCTCCGAGGGAGCTAGAACTGGAATGACCCAGAAGATCCCACAGCTCCAGAATTCATTGGGAGGTGTAGCATCTAACTAAAGCCTTACATCAGAGCAGGTTTTTCCTAATCAAATGCCTCTGTCAAAAGATCGTTTGATAATTTGTCACATACGTGTTTAAGGAGACCAAGGAAAGGGCTTTTCTGCTACAGATTCAGTTTCTTTTCCTTGAATGAGCTTATCTTCCCCAAATCCATGCTTCAATATTGACAGTAAAAATGAAATAAATGTGGTAGAGATATTATGATTTTTATCAAGTAAGTGTTCACTGGGTATTTCTAAGTCAAATATTATTTTTAAAAATACTTGTAAATAGCAATTGCTACCTAGGATTTTATTCCTTTGGATACTTAGCAAGTAAGTTTCAACTAATATTTGTGCTTGTGCCTTGAGGGGTGAGCTGCATATAAGACCCTAAAAATTAAGAGGAAAAAAAAAGAAAAAGAAGGGATTTGCCAGGCAAATGGTTTGGAGGGGGATAAGAAAAACTGTCACACAACTGACACACATTTTTCCCACCACCCTCCATCTTCTTTGGTTATTCAGCATGTAAGAAGAGTTTTCCTTTCCCAAGTGCTTCCCAAACTTCCATACAAGCGTAGCATCTGCAAATGACACAACTTTTGCCTCTTTATTAAAAAGGCCCAGAGAAAATGTGTGTGCAGGCAGAAGGGGGTGACTTTCTTTAATACTCTTTCCACCCTCTGCTAGTCTGCAGTTGCCAGTTGCATTACCAACATTTATTCATGAAGTTTTGCTACATGAATTCTCTCCCTGAGCCTTGAAGGTCGCCAACTGTGATTTGCTAGGCTTGAGAAAAAGTTGCAATCAAATACCGAGGCCACAGACAGATGCCCACCAGAGAAATGGCAGCAATGGCGTCAGGCTTTACAGCTTCCACCCCAGGAATGGTCTATGCAAGTGCTTCTCTCCATCACTGTGAAAGCAACTGGGTTAGTTTGAACTGCCAGCGCGGGGCAGATGGAAGAAGGAGGTAACTTCGTGACTGCCCCAGCCATTTCTGCAAGACGCATTTCACTACAGCCTGAACGGTTCCCATTCCACCTATTTGCCGCCTTTTCACATTGCTGCAGCCAGAAGACTGTTAAGTCTTTTTTAGGACAGGTTTGAATTCAGTGAGACTACTTACGTAAGTTGCTGTTCACCAATCCAAGCCATACGACCCTTGGTTTCCATTTCTAGGACACCTCGCTCCAGAAAGTTGGGCCTGTTACGTCAATAACCTCTTGGTTGCCACATCTCAGCTCCGGTCCTGCAGAACATGCCTTGGAGCTTCAGCACATTCCCCATTAAAGTTATTATAAGCTGATTAAACCATGGCTTGTGCTGGATGGTTGTTTATTTATCTATGTCCTATTTTCTTGTATCAGGGATTTCTACTGCCCTAAAAATGAGAGGTTAAATTCCTTCAAGTCTTTGTCCTAGATACCGCCATGTCACTTTATTTGGACTCCACAAAGGATCCTACATGTATCCCGTTGTAAATGCCATTCCAATAATTCTCCCTTGCATGGTTTTTTTCTGAAGGACTCCAAAGTAAAGCTTGTTGGGAATTTTCCCACAATATAGTTGTCTGTATCCGAAAATGCTGAGTTGCTGAAATGGAACCTTTTTGTGGGAAAGTGTTTGTTCCAGTAAGAAGGCTTCTCTGATTCAGAAGTGAATTTCTAGAAAAAAAAAAGAAAAAGTGAAAGACAAACTTTCCCTTCTTTTCCTCAAAATAGACGGCTGCTCAGTGCTCAGGCAATCCCTGGGGGATATGGGCAAGAGAGGTTCAAATCCCATTGATTCAGCGTGTTAGTTTCCTTCTGGGCCAGCTATGCGCAGCCGAACAGCTTCAGACAGGGTAAAAGAGAATATTCTCACCGGGTTCTGTCTTTGTATGTCCATTTCAGCATTTTTTCAGGAAGGTCCTAATGTCATTTTAATGCCCAACAAAAGCAAATTTTGAAATTTCTATCGTTCTCCAAAATGCTAATGTTTTGCAGATACTCTTACACTAACCCAGCAGCGATTGCCTTTGCAGATCCATTCACATCTTAGAAATGCAGATGACAGAGTCACTCTGTTTGGGATCTGTAACTCACACGAGGTCCTTCTGAATCTTTGTGGGCTTTTAGGAGACGTCTAGGGGTTGATTGTGCAAATTTCTAAACTACAAGATGTTATGAGCAAACAGCATTAGTTACTTAACTAATGGGGCCATTCATACACTTGATGCCAGCACATTACAAATTGAAAAAGTTTTATTAAAGTCAATAAAAAGGTTTCCACTTGACTCGAATGAAAGTTCGTTATATTATGTCCTTGTATTTTGACATTTTAATTTGACATTTGATCTCGTCTTATTTGGTGATGTTCAGATTCTAACAAAATTATATATCTATCAGTCACTTACCTCTATGATTAGTGAAAGAAGTATCATCTCTGTCTCCTCTTTAGAGAGATGGGTCTTACCCTGAATTGCCACTGGCTTGCTTAGACTATCTGACATTATTTATTAACTTTAGCAATTAATTTTATGATTCTAAGATGCAAGGAAATTTAAGCACTAGGAAATATAATATTTTGGTAAAAAACTGCATTACAGTGCTCATAACCTTAATTTACTCAATGGCAATTTCACACTTAGGACATTATAATGCAGTTTTAATGCACATTTATTATAGTAATGAAGTTCAGAATTACACAGATATAACACAAATCATATTTAATCAAGAGCAATCTCAGATAATAACCAACTAAGAATTAGAATAATACACCACCGAATTTGTATGTATAATTTTTCTTTTATCAATAAGTAGTGCTCCAAATTGTCATAATATAAATTGTTTACATTTGTTTTAAAATGTTCTATAATATTGATTGATGTTTATGACTGAGTCTTTACTTATTGTATGAATACCATAAAAGTTCTCCCACTAATGAGATAATTAATTTTCCATCCTGCACAACTCCAGTTTCAAATTAGATTTAAATACTAATTCTTACAATGTACTAATTATTTCAAAATGGAAAAAAAAAAACCACAAAACAAAACAAAACAAACCCCCAAAAAAACCCCAGAAAACAATTTACTATTTCATAAAGCTGGCAGAGGAGGACCCTCGGGAAATAGTATTCTGTTCATAAAAGTAAATTCTATCATAAAACTCTCCCACCTTTTAAGTTAAGGCTAATATTCTGTGAAATATTTGTTTTCCTTATTTCGCAAAAAAATCACAGCTTGGTCCTCTGTATCATGTGTTTTTGCCTTGTCTTGTGCAGTTACCACCTTCTTGAATCTTCTTAGCCGGAGGCACACTGCCAAAGCAGACGGATTCTTAAACTAAAATGCAACCCTAATTATTATTCCTTAATCTTCAGCTACGAGTTTTACATTATAATTTAAATTTGAATAATACTTTCACTGCAGTTTATAATACTCATACTGGGAAAAACATTCTAGAATTAAATAAAATTATGTCATAGTTGTTTTAATATATTTTACATTCTATGTTCTTGCACTACTGTTTTTTAAACTACACCTAAAATACATTAGGACATATCGCATGTCTCAAGGTACGCTTTGAAGAGTGATAAGTGCCCAGGTTCCCAGCAACCAGTAATACTAAGTATTATTAGCTGTATATATATTATTACCTGTATATATATGTAGTATATAAAGTATTATTACCATTCCTTTTGCATTTGATTTCTTAATGAACTTTTAAAAAATGTTAAAATGAAGAGTCTTCTATAAGAAAAAAAACAAAAACCCTCCATGCTTTAAAGCAACGAATTCTTTTCCAGAACAGTGAAACATAAGCATATCGGAAATCAGTGGTCAGTGACTGAAGAAAATCACCTGGCTTTTGAGAAACCCCGGTACAGTATCCATCTGTAGGTAGCAGTATTTTACATTTGGAAGCCTTCTACATGAGTCATGTCCCAAACCGGAGTTGTAACTGAGAGAAGACATTACCGCCCCAGCCTTGCATGCCTCCCCAGCCACGACAGCCAAATCGAAGTCTCCAACTAACAATGCAAACGACAGAAGAAGAAATACCTTTGGCTTTTTACCAAACACGTAGCATCTCTAAACGCACGTTACTCAGCGCAAAAGCCTCGTAACATTCACAAACATAATACTCCCTCCTCTGCCCACTGTATGGGTCTGTACTCACTGCTGCAGTGAGAGGCTTTGGTAGATGAGAAAAAAGCCTCCGACAAAAACAAGATAAAATTATTAAGTAAAGATAAAGCCGTATCAAGCCTCTCCAGAGCTGTGAAACAATAGTTAGCTTACGCTAATCTTGACTCTGAGCCTGAGAATGCAGTGGTTTCACATGTCATTTCAAGAAGTACTTTTGCTAAATTTTAAGGCATGATGCAACGGTTTAGAAAGCGGATAGTGTATCATGGAGAACATTCTGGCTGAAATCCCAGGTCCATTAAAATCAATGGGAGTTTTTCCTCTGGTTTTGTGTCATACATTCGTTATTTCTCCTCCCTCATTCTTTTCACTTACACTCATTTTATGACACTCATCCATACGTGCCACTATATGGGAGTTCATTAAAGCACTGCATGTTTCATTACGTAATCAGAGCCCAAGTTTGCACCAAACAACAGAAAGTGATTTTTTTATTTGTGGAAACAAAAAATATTAATTTTCCCTCACAACAGCTGTTTTATAGACATATGATGGGTAAGGAGAAGAGGGGGTTTATTAAGCTCTAAAAAATGGATTGTACGCCTGAGGCACGCTTTTGAGAAAGTGTGACATTCTGCTGGATATGACTTTAAAGTAACTGCGTGCCCTGCTGTAAGTTAAACACTAGCACATAAACACCTACATTAAATCTGAAACAGACAATAAAATAAGAAAACACATTTCCATTTTCTGAGTGACCTCAATCTCTGAATGAGGAGCCCTGCATGTGACATTAGCAGGCTGGGCTCCCTTACATTGCTGCACGCTCTGCCCAATCTACTGAAATATTGATTTTTTTTTATTTTTTTTTTTGAGAAAACACACTCTAAAATCAATATTCCCATACCCACAGCCAAGTGGCAACAGCATAGCAGAGGCTGAGTCCGTGGCCTAGCAGAGGGGTGGTATGCTGAGGGAGCAGGGATAGAGGGGGGACAGGAAGGTGGGAAATAACACTACACGTGGAAAACGGCAGCAAAATGGAATACGGCTGAGGACTGAACAGCACGGAGAAGGTGCAGCCAGGGAGGGAGGAACGGGCTTCGTGAGCACAACAGGAAGGCTCAGGAAAGACTTGCCATGCCTGGTTCTGAAGACAAAGCAACTAAAGAAGAGGAGGCAAAATTTAAGTATTCAAAGGTAAGAGATTTTTCTGAGGTTCTCCTTCCCCAAACACTACATTTTAGAGTTTAAATAAAAAAAAACAAAACTAAATATAAACTAAAAAAGGTAAAATATTTCAAAGCACTTTTCAGTTTATTTCCCTTTCAGATACTGACACGATACCACGAGCCTGGATTAACAGGCATTGCTGCAACCTGCAATGACAAGGCCCACGTGAGCGCTGGATGTCACCTGGGCGGCGGGGTGGCCCCACTGGAGGACAGGGCTGTACCCTCCTCCCGGGCACACCTTCAGGGACAGGCAGCTCCTACGGACGGACGGACCGACAGCTCCTCTGCGAACACCCGAACACCTCAAGTACAACAGCACGTTGAGGCTTACGGGACTGCAAACCTCACCCTGGGTCAGTTCTACAGACCCAGTCCCACCTCAGCCCGGTGAACAAGCTGATCAGGGTTTAACTGTCATGCCTTTAATTCGAAGCAAACTGCAGAAATCATTATTTTTAAATCTTTATTCAGCCCATTTTCTACTACAGCGTACTCCGAGATCCGCGTAGACCTAGCGAAGTCTTGGCACCTTCTCGAGAGCAGGAAACACCCTCCTCAGATGGCAGATCCCCCTCAGCCTTTCTTTTGGGGTGAGGGGACACACTTCCAATTAAACGCTGTTACGCTCTTTCCAAAATCCTTCAAATTCGAAGCAGGAACCAGAAACACCCGCGATTTTCTCCCGCTCACACCCGTCAGGCTCCGGGCTGCTGTCTGAGGGGGGAGCCCGGCCACCAAAGGGGATTTTAGGTGCGGGGTACCGCGGCGGGCAGCGCTCCCTTCCCCGCAGCTCCACCACCACGCTACACCGAGGTACCCCCCCGCCTCCGCGGGAGCCGCGCCGGGTGCCCTCCCACCGCGGCGGCCACGCAGCTGTCGCCGAGCCCCCCCGCCCGAGGGGCAGGACCCGGCCTCCGCC
>KZ507396.1:59932-71170 GCA_002844005.1 Limosa lapponica baueri
CGAGCCGCGGGAAGGGGGAGGGGGGGGAGGGAGGAGGAAGAGGAGGGGGCTGCCTTCCCCACCGCTAACCCTGTGCGCCTTCCCTTCCTTCCCAGGCAGGGAAACTTGTGCTGGCAGGCGGCCCCGGTGCCGGTACCGGGAATGGAGGATTTGGAGCCTCCGGAAGCAAAGTTCTGTGACACTCCGACTCTGGGTACGATAGCAGTCAGTGCACTACAGAACTTTGTCTCCGGCGGCGGCGGCGGCCCCGGGAGCCTCAGGTGGACACGTCACTGCGGGTTGTCCCACCGGGAGGGACGGCGAGCCCCGTCCCGCTGCCCAGCACCCCGACCTGCGCCCCGCCGGCCTGGGAATAAAGTCTTTGCTGCCGCCGTGGCCTCCCGCTCTGAAGTTTTATTGGGTTTTTTGTTTTGTTTTGGTGTTGGTTTTTTTTTCTTTTTAATTTTCTAGGGTAAAAATAGTGCAACATCTGGGTACGGGAGGGGTGTTTCGGTGCAGTCGGGCCGGCCTGGCTGTCGGTGTAAATGTGAAACTGACTGTGGTGGCTCAGTGCAACCGAATCGGTGGTGGGTGTGTGGACGTGCTCGACGCTGCGCCTGGCTCTGCTTTGTTTTAAGTGTGTAAAAAATAATAGTAGCTTAACTAGGGACCGGAGTTGGACAAAAGGCTTTGTGCTCCTAGCAAAAACCTGTGATACTGAGCCCTGTTGTAATGCAGTGCATTAAGTGTGCTAGTTCAATGTTTAGGCCTTGCCTTGTGGCCCTGGGCTTTTCTTTCCTCTTTAGGGACCTCGAACCCCTCAACTTCTGTTGAGTGAGAGCTACAGCTTAAATTCAAGCCTCAGAGAAAATAGCACATCTGCTTGTAAGTTAGTGCTGCAGTACTTCATCCTCGCTGGTGCAAGAGGCAGGCTTTGGAAGGATGAGCGACACCTGTATTTTTTAGTGCAGTTGCAAGGTTTTCTGGTATAACCACATTTGACACCTGCACTATATTGAACATGGACAATGGCTGGAAGGGCCAAGAGGGCCAAACTCAACTTCTTTTTTGTCAGTTTAAATTGGAATCTGGTAACAGCGCAACGTTCTGTTTCTGGAAACTTTCCAGTTTCTTGATGTACGAACTCAACTCTGGAGTTCTTGTGAGGTGTGCATCATCAGCTGATCAGGTCTCGTCATGATGAGTAATATGAAAAATGGGAATTGCTAGAGGTCAGGTAGACCAAGGTATGGTGATTTATTTAAAGTTAAAAATCAGTGTGTGCTGTAGTTTGTTAGCAAGTAAGTCTTTCACAGCAGCTTCATTGTATGGCGGATACACTTTATCCATATAAATATTTATCTGTGTGTGTATACACATATATGTTAGAGGTCTCGTATTCTGTTAGCTTTTTGTAGCTAATGATCCCCTTTGGGCTCACTAGAAACCAAAAACAACTTTTCCTTTCTGCCAATCTGAACGTGGAAGGTACAGGAAGATTATACAGTTCGTGGAATTGGGCTGGAAATTGAAATGCTATTCTGAGTACATGCTTTTTGGCTCAAACCATTTAATCAAAGGGTAGGTAAAGTGAGGAGCACTTACTGTATGGCAGCCCATGTGACCAGCTAGGGCTATATTTGGATGCTGGAGGTTTAAGGAATCCTTTTTGCTAACCATTTTTGGCCAATTGCCTGCCGCTTTATGTTGTGCAGTGTGACGTCTGCTAAAAAGGACTTGGAAGTCTGGTGTCTGCAACTGTTTAATCAGTGCAGTTATAGGGAAACACCTTGTACTGTCAGGGCTAAAGTCCCACTGTATTTAATTTAGGGGTGGTTCCTGCCTAGCAGGATATGTAATGCAAATTGCAGTTTCCATTTTTTGTACTAAATAGCCTTTTTTTTTGGGGGGGGGGGGAGTAGGTCTCATAAAGGCTTCTTAGATACTCAGATTTGGTGGTTAAAACGCTATATAGATGCTTACAGTTCTGGGAACCCACAGACTGGAGCGTAGGCTTACTCTTTCAGGGTAAGCGTAGCATGTTTGGATCTTAGCTTAGTTCGGTGTAAATTCAGCCCAGAATAGGGGGTCCAGATCCTGAATTCTCTTGCACTGGACTGGATGTGATGGCAGATGGTGAACCTGTGTTCAGCTGTGGTGGGAATGAAGAGTTCATCTGCTTTCTCTCAACGTCTTTCAGCTGGAGCCAATTTTCTGCCTGCTTTAGTTCCCTGGTGGTCAAGCTGCCCAGCTGTGAAGGCAAGGTGAGTAACACTTGGCCTCCTGGTACCTCTCATTTGTTGTTGCCACACATCTGCAGCGTGTTGTACCTCCTGTCCTACAAGTAATACTTGAATGGTGACCTTTTGGTGACACTTCTGCTTTGATACAGGAAATCATGTGGCCTTCAGGTGGGACTAGAAAATTGCTCAACACTTTCGATTTTGTGCTTTATTCTTCCACTGAAATGTATGCGATCTCATAGTCCCCTGGTGTTTGAACTTTCTCATTTCCTTGCAGTGCAAGACACTTGAAAGCAAGCTTGAGGCTTGTAGTGGTACTTGGGGCCTTGAATGGGAGATTAAGAGTTTTGACTAACCTTTTAAGAGTAGTGTTTGATTAAGATGATGCAGAAATTGGAAACAAAAAGCCCTGATGATGCTGTTTAAAATAAAGTCTGAGTGCCAAACTGTATAACTGCATCGTTACAACTTATTTTCCAATGGTTTCTTGGCATCTTCTGCGTCTGTGTTAGGCAATGCATCACTAGAGGCATACTCTAAACTGCTGCTTTATTTTTTGGTGCTTTTTGACACTTTAGAGTGTCTGTTCCAATTATGGTCCCTTCCTCATTGGAAGAGTGGCAAATGAGCATGCTGAGTAAATTACATGAATTTCCAAAATAGTACAGGGCTGTTATTTGAAGGGGCAGAGGCAAAGGAAATGTTACCAACCTATTGCGCTGCAAGCTGGAGAACAGGAAAGAGGTTTGCTGTCAAGTGTTCTGAAGGTTGAGGCTGAACAAATATGAGCATGGCCCACGCTCCCTGTGTGTATTGATCCAGCTCTATGTATATTTCTCAACTCTCTGCATAGGTGCTGAATTTTGAATTCGGAATTCCAAAAGAGGTATCTTAGAAGCATATAAGGTGTTACCTCATGCATTTTTGTCTTTTCCAGGTCAGGATCTCCTTACAATCCTAAGATTTAGTTATATCTCATGCGCTGTGTCATCGTCACTCCAGCAGTGCATGTTAAATGGCAGCCACTTTAGTTTGCTTTGTGATGGAAGAATATTTAAGAGCACAGGGGGAATATAGAGCAAAGGCAAGCTGCACAGCCTGTCGCTGGTTAGTCTCAGAGTGCCGCTGGACCTCACGGGGATGAGGAATGTGCTTGCTTTAGCTTCCAGAGATCTGATTTTGAGCTGCTGAAGTTTTAAGCGAAAATCTAACTCTTGGACCTGTAATCCAAAAATGCTGTCAAAAGATAAAAAGGACAAGTTTTTTGTGTGTGTTTTCATAGAACTAACTTGTAATGTTTTACTAGAAACAGACTTGCTGACTTCTAGCAACTGTATGATAAACAATTTATAAATAGACCATAGAGTCCAATGAAATACAAATAAAGTATTGGAAATCATGAGCCGACTCCAAAAAACCACTGAGAGATTTATATTTATCTGCTGCCTTGGCAGCTATGGTCAAGAAACTTCTCTGGATCCATGTAGGCGGAAGTGCCCTGAAAACCCACACACAGCAGTGGCTCGTTTGTTGGGCTTTTGATGGTAGTGATGGTCTTTGCTCTAAATCTTTGGGCAGCAGGATAGAAGTATTTTGCATTTTACCTAAATTACCAGCACAAGGCCCTGTGTGCCTGTCGGGTGCAGAATGGGACGGTTGAGGTAGGTCAATGGCACTGTGCGGTGAAGGATTTGCCTCGCTGTTGGAGCCAGAGGAAGCAAACCTGCTCCTGGTAGAAATAAGGCGTTGAGCTAAAAGTGAGTGGAAACGGGAATTGCTAAGCAATCCCAAGTTTAATTTCTATTTTATTTTGGGAGAAAAGTAGAAGCTACGAAAACTTGGCACATGCCATTCAAATAAGGCTATTTTCTTGCTTTGAGTAACAGGCAGGCTAGGAACTCAACCACATGCCAGTTGTGCTTACTGTACTCTAGAAATAATCTCTGCTATGACCAGGGTTTATTTTTTGGAGTACTGGTGGTTATGCTATTGAAAATAGCTCAGTGCAGTTGAACCTATATTTAAGGTATTAGAAGTGTTGTACTGAAGCTCATCCTAATTAACTGCAGAAGCAGAGAGCTGAAACTTCACTTCATATAGCCAACATAAAAGTAATTACTTGCTTAGTTAGATATATATAAATATATAAGCTTTGAAATGAGCATACATAGTTCTGAGCTTTATGAAAAAACAGCATTAAACTACTGATGAATGATTGCTGCTTTATTTTGAGTTCAGTTGGGCTGTGAGACAATATTGGGTTTTTTTGTGAAACGGCGGTTTTTACCCTATTGGATGGTTCTTACCTTTTCAGTTTTGGAAACTAAACTCTTGCACCAACACTTGGTCTCTTGCAGAGCTCCTGTAAATGTTCTTCAGCTGTAGTAAAACGATGGTTTTCTGCTTTTAATAAAAATACTGAATGTTGATCTACTTGTGCAGTAAAATCCTCAATGTGTTCTGTAGCAACTTGCAGGAGCAGTAGTTGTGAAAACATCATAAACAGTTCAGGAGACTAAAATTAATGAGCAACAGCATATTTAAGTTGTGTGAGTAGTCCTATTTAGGCAATCAGAGGCTGTAATACTCTGCATTTTGGCAGCTGGGTTACATGGAGGTGTCTAAATTCATGTGTAGGCAGTAAACTCAGTCGCAGTGAGTGGCTGTCACTTTTGCTGTGCTGACTCCCAGCTCCCATTAGCGTGTCCCAGAACTGTGGCTGTAACAGTTCCTTCAGGTGCTGCTTCCCTGGAAGAGGCAGAGAAAGGATGGGTCTTAGTTTGGGGAAATGGACATAGATACAGCTATCATCCTTTAGTTTCTTCTTTCACAAACTGAAACACAGGAGGCTCGCTGTGACCATCAGGAAACACTTTTTCACTCTGAGGATGACCAAGCACTGGGACAGGATGCCCAGAGAGGTTGTGGAGTCTCCATCCTTGAAGATATTCAGAAGCCATCTGGACGCAGTCCTGGGCAGCCTGCTGTAGGTGGCCCTTCTTGACCATGGGGTTGGATCAGATAACCTCCAGAGGTATCTCCCAACCTCTACTATTCTGTGATTCCATGATTCTTTTCCTAACTTTATACCCAGAAAACTGTTTTATCTTTCCTGCTGTCTTCTCTCCATCTCACAGTTTCTTCCATTGCTGCTTGTTGTCACATGAATAATCCTTTCATTTATAAAACAGAGGGCAAGGCAGGAGAAGAGTTACAGAAGATCGATATTAATCTGAATAAATGTAAAGCACATAGTGTTCACCTTTGACTCAAGTGTGATAATTGACTTGATCTGAGGCTTGAGTATATAAAACAAAAGTTGAATCCCACCACAAGAGGTACATACTTTCTTTAACGTTAATAAGTAGTAAAGTACAGGATTAAATGTGTTTAACGGAGAAGAATTCTCACTTTCCAGGGTGATTCTAAATCTCTTCCAAGTAGTGGGTTTTGCCCTTCAGTCACGGCTGGGCCCAAGAGAGGAAACAACTGAAGCTCAGAGATTTCTTTTGCATAAAGCCTTCCCAGTGTAGTGATGTTAATGTACTGACAAAAACGTTCCTAGTGTGGATACAGCTCTCAACCAAGTATCACCAATGCTGGTGAGACTGGTCCCTTGCCCTCTTACCCCTTCACCAGGGGAAGTTACCTGTGCAGAAAGTCATGGCAGGGGATAGCAAGTCACATTCTCTGTAGGAGAGAAGGACCTTGCTGGGGCAGAAGCGTTGCTGAGGTGAGGATTTGCTGCAGTTGAAGGTGAAAGGAGCTGTTGATGTTTTCCCCTTGCAGTGTCAGGTAGGCATGAGGGTTTCCAACAGTGCTAAGGAATATCTGCTCGGCTGCACTGCCGCCTTGTCAAGGTCGCTCGTGCTTATAGTCTCCAAGGAGTCACATTGCTGTATCCCCCACACAGCCATTAAGGCAAGAAGCTGATCGTGTAGAGCAGGCCTTGGAGAAAAGGTGCATTTCACACCAGCAGCTAGAGGTAAATGCTTGTAGTCCTTGCCTTGAAGGGCAAATAATGCTGGAGAATATTTGCTCTTCTGCTGCTGCATAAGGTACTATCCTCTCCTGCAGGTACAGCTTGGGGGACCAGGAGGAAGAAGGAGATGTAGATGCAGCTAAGGAGATAAGTAGAAAGTGGGAGAGGAAAAGGGAGGGAGGGAGTGGTGGGTGGAAGGGGCCATGAAAGTTACCAGAGGAGCAAGATTTAGTTCTGCTGTGAACTTTGATGTCCATGTGATAGTGATTTGGTAAGCATTTTCTGAGATGTTAAACTTAAACTGCCAGGCTGTACATTGACCAATCTAATTCAGGAGCTCTAGGTATAATTACACCGTGTGAAAGGAGCCTGTGCCTCTTGAGATACTTTAGTAAGTACCTGAAACATAATGTTCATAAAATACTATAGTTACATCACACGGCCTTTTAATTTATGCTATGCATTAATTTGAAAGTAAAAGTGGACTTTAAATTACAGGTTCTTACGGCTTTTCCTGGTGCGGTAGAAATCCATTCTTTCATATACGGTTAACTAAGCTAAGCCAATGAGGACCCACAGTACTCAAACAGTTGTTGTTGGCAAACAAAGTATAATTCACTATCTTTTTAGAGAGAAAGAGGCTCCACTGCCAGGAAAGCAGAGCCGTGCTTAACCCTTGCACAGTAACCAATCGATATCAATAAAGCCCTAAGGAGGGAGGGAAGGCTTGCAAGTCCTCCAAGGTAAAAGTTTCAGACAACAGCATCGCAAGTGACTCTTTGAGGAAATGCATGGATGATGACAGCTTTGATTTCTGACCTGATGTGTTCTCAGGCAGCCACATCCAAGGCAGAATTGAAAAGCAGGGAATAGCACATGGAGGCAGAGCCTGGTGGTCAAGGAGAGCTGCTCTTGCTCTGGGTCACTCCTGGAAGAGAAGAGAAAGCAGGTTCAAGCCTGCAGGAGGTACTTCTTGTAAAAGGCTTTTTCAAGACTATTCTAGAATGACCTGTTCAGCTTATCCTCAGTATACAGGCTGGTCTGTTGAAATATTAATTTTGTAGTGTCATTAAGCAGAATTCCATGTGGATTTGATTAAGCAGCAAGAATAAAAATACAATGAAAATTGAATCCTGTCTTTAAAAGATTTCATTATTCAAATTGTGTGTTCTTGGCTTGAAGTTAAGCATCCAGTTCTGGATTGCATTGTTGTTCAATATGGTTCACTTGTCTGAACCGTATTGTTTAAATTTTGGTGTTAAATTTAGTTATAATTGGGATCAAGCAAACAAATGGGAAGATGCAAAGGCAAACCTTAGTGGTTGCATGTGAAAGAAGGAAGGGCATGGGCAGCGTAGCTCAGGCTTAGAGCATTTATCACTGAGGTGCTCTCTTCAGCATTATATGGACCACTTGCCGTGTGGGGGAAGGCTGGTGGAAGCACAACAAGTTTGTATCGCAGGGCACATATTGATCTTGCTCTCAGTGCTTTGAAATCTTTGTGCTTAAACCATGTTAAATTGGCAGTTTATTTTTAGGGTAATGTTAAAATGCTAGGCTTTATATAACCACACTAAGCTCACTTCTGATGTATGAAGGGAAACCTGCTGGTGACAGTCGCGGTTTCAGTGTACAGGACAGTCAGCAGCAGAGGTACTGCTGGCTACGTAAGGCTTTCAGCAACGTGTTGTCACTTAGTCACATTCGAAGTTACTGAATGTGAAAAGAAACCTAATCAAATACTTTGGATTACAAATGAGTTTTATAGTCTCCAGACTGAAATAATTTCCCTGCACTAAGAATAAAAAGCATTTGTGAGAGGAGCTGCTGTTGGATCATACTTTGGCAAATCGTTGCTATTTATTCTGCTTCGGAAACTGTTTTTTGGGGAGGAAAGAAGTTTAATGATATATGATTATCTAAATATATGCACGTAAACACACATTTTATATATGAATGTGAAAAGTATGGATTTAGATTTTGATGCTTATGAAGTTTGTTGAAGTGCATGGTATACAGAAGGGATCTTTTGAACATAGGTTTTTGCGTAGTCCAAAACCAATTCACTCGAGACACTAATACTTATGCTTTTTAAAGTAAGATTTGATTACACCACATGTCAGAGTGGAGTGGTTGCGTGCAGGGGAGGGAGGAGGGATACCTGTGTGTAGCGCTGGGCAGAGGATGGTGGTGCTGCCAGCTGGGGGAATTCCTCCAGGGCAATGAACACTTGCAGCAAAAGATTCATCTAGTCTAGGGTAGTGTATTCCCTGGATGAAGAGGGACAAAAACAACTGAGGAAGAATTAAGGGATGCTTTTGCAGGCATAAGGAAACTTTACATGATTTATGCTAGCTAGTAAAATAGGTGGTTGGGAGCGAAGTTAATTACTGTGAACCATTCCAGAAGTGAGGAAACCCCAAAGAGTGAATTTGCCATCTAGACAGTGGAGGCTTTTTCTAAATTACAGACTTATTCTTGTCAAATAGGGAGTAAAAATTAAATGTATAAAGAACAAACCCATAAAGGCTGTGCTGCGGAGAAAGGCACACAGCTAAACATTTTCCAGTGCTTGGAGTACCAAAGTTGGGAGATGTGGTTAGGCTGAGATGCATCCAACATAACTGGTTTTGGAGAGAGTATTTGTATGTCTGTCTGGTGCAATCTAGTAGCTTTTCTCGGGGTAAGGGCTATATATATTGCATGAACATTCTAAATGATAGAACTGGGGGAAAAGAGAAAATTAGTAGAGGCTCCAAGCAGCTTTGCCAATAACTGCTAGATATAAAGTGAAGGCTGTTAGGGTTTTGTTCAACCAGAACAGGTGGGTGAGAAGCTGGGGTGGGGTGGAGGCAGGGAGGAGGTGTGATGGTGGGTGCTCTGGCACACTGGGAGGTGGTGCAAAGCCTCTGGGAACAGAGGAGTACGTGAGGGAGTTCGTGTCTGACGTGGCTGTTTGAATCATTAATTGCCAAGCAAGACTGTGAAGATGCCAAGTATTCATGGGATCCAGAACGTAATAAAGAGCTTGAGGAGCTCTTTTGTTAACAAAGACACGGTTATGGCACGTGATGGCGGAAAGCGCAAAGCACATCCCAGCCGGAGATGCTGGGCAGTTCTGTGTGACCGACCTGCCAAAACTGGAGCCTGGTGGTTTAGGTGGTAACAGGCACAAAGTGCTGATGCAGTCAAACAGAAAAGCAGCTTTGGCTTTAATCCATAGGTGTAAAAAGTTTCATGCCTATTCATGAACCAAAACTATCTGAAGCTCAGTGTAACTCATTCTTCAGGCTCAGCCAAATGAACTGGAAAATACTGTCTATTTGTCAATGTAAGTATGGGGGTTAAACAGAGAGAGAGATTTAGTGTTGCAGATGTGCTCTCCAGAGCATTTAGCACAAGTGCTGTGGAGCAAAATCCGGACCTAAATCACATACCTACCTGTTCTCTCTCAGACAACAAATCCTACCTGCTTTTTTTGGACATGGTGTAGACAGTGAGCTGGGCTGCAGCTCCGGGGTGGGTATTTCAGGAGACAGATGAGGCTGCCAGTGACAGGGTGCACTGGCAGGGCGTTGCTTGCCCATGGCACTTCAAATGGAGGAGTCTTCCCACTTGTTCAGCTTTCAAAGCTGTTACAATGATGATCCCCATAGTATTATAGAGGAATACTTGAAGAGTGACGGAAGTCATTTAGGGACTGGCAGACCTAAGGAGGGCTGGAGGCAGTTTATATTGACTTAAAATGAACAAATAAGTTATTGCACAAGCTGAGAACACAAGGGAGTTTCTATGCTTGAGCTGTGTCCAAGCCTTCCCCTGACGACATGGACGACCCATTGTGTGTGTTGACAGTCATGCATAATCTTAAACGTTTATGTAGGCTCATAATTAACATGATCCAGCCTTCTCCTGATAGAACTTGTTTGATGTTTTTATTCCTGCTCTTTACTGGAGTGCCAAACCTATTCCCGCAGTCAGCCTTCCTTTTAAAGGGGCTGCTCTCCTCGCATCACTGAAGCACTGATGTCCAACGTGCCTGCAGAAGCTAGCTATCTGGTTTTGGAGGTAGTACCTGGGCAAAGTCTGTGCCTAGGAAAAAGGCACCTTTGAAGGCACTTGAATTTGCACAAGGAACTGCAAAACTAGTGATGCGCATCTTGTTAAACATTGCAAGCAAAGATGCAGCTCTTCCATCGTAGCCCATTTAAAGTGGTTAAGGTTTTTGCTTTTCAACAGTCACGGTCCCTGTTCAACAATGCGGAAGTTTTAAACATGTCCATTTTAATGTCAACACTGCAGAAAAGAAAAAAAAATAATAGAGCAGACACCACAGGGGTTAATGTGCTTACTAGCTAGAAAAGAAAGGAATGGTAACAGGTAACAGCCAAATGCAAAATGACTGGTTTTGGCCTGCAGCGGTTTGGCAGGGACAAATTTAAAAGGCGGGTCGGAAAAGCTCCCTGCTGAATAGTTGCAGTAACAAGACAATCCTGAGCATGGCCATGGGCAAGATCTGCACCGATAATCCTATCAGTTTGTGGGTTTCTGTGGCATGCTGTCCCTAATAAATAAATCCCTTGATATGCCAGAGATGTTTATCACTGATAACGTCTCATAATTTTCTTAGTATTGCTTCTCAAAATCATATTATGGGAGAACAAAGCCAAAACCCAGTTTTTCTTTTTAATTCGGCACTTTCAGAACAAAAAGGTGTCTGCAGTGTATCACTAGGCTTCAGTTAGTCAAACCAATCCTACCTATGTTTATTTAATTCCTTATTCTTGGGTTTAAATCAACAGCTCTTCCAAGAAGAGACTTATTGATAAGTTATTTTGTAAAGAGAAGACTCAAACTTGTCTGTCTTCTTCAAGGAGATACTAGACTACAAACGGATTATGAAGCATTACTTAAGTCATTACTAACCACAGCCTCGCAAAAGAGGAACGATAAAATCTCGGATTCCCTGTGTGGATTTGAACTGTGCAATCACAGAAGTTCCTTAATGGAGGAGTTGCACAGAAGACAAAAAAA
>KZ507397.1:0-11762 GCA_002844005.1 Limosa lapponica baueri
AGCCTTTGAAAATCACTGATCACACACACAGTATTTTTACACTTGCAAAGTTGGCAGTTGGGTGTAAGATTATTCTAGAAGGAGTCCAATATATATTTATTTCCCTATACAAGCTGGGAAGTGAAATGTACTGCTGCGGCCAGGAGTCCCTGTAAGATGCACAGTCTGGGCGTAGGGTTCTCCATTGCCTTGAATTGTGAACGTGGTCTTATCTAAAGCTTTCTCATCTGTAATGGGAAATCAACTGTGAAACGTTTGGAATTTATGAAATATAAACGAGTTTCTGTGCAGGCACTTTTTAGATGCATAAATAGATACCATCGTGTTACCTAGCCAGGGTAGATGATGCAGCAGAAAAACACACAGAAACCCTGTTAATGCTGCCAGAGCTTAGAACGTGGTGTTTTAGTACTCTAAGGTATCCAAAATTCTCCTAGTACTGCATAAATAATAATAAAGCTCTAAATAGATTTGACTGTCTTTCCCAGAATTACACATTATATTACACAGAATATGGCAGAAGTAAGCACAGTACTCCTCAAATCAGATTTGGGTAAGACTAGCTTCCTGGTTAGAATAAATTTACCCAACAGTCTTGAATCTTTGAAGCAAATGAATGTTTTGATTCCAATATCTACATTTAGCAAATTCTTCAGAATTACAAAGGCTTTTACTACCTCTTTTTTTTTTCCCCAGGCATTTTACATCCAGCTCCTTCAAGTGTCATTCCAAGTGGCCCAACAAAAGGCATGTATAGGACTGATCCCATTTTTTGACCTTGAAACAGCTCCCAGTGAAAGACAATGAAAATATTGCTATTTATTTCAATGGAATTAGAACCTTAAGACTTAAGTAGGACTTACATGGTACTTGGGTTTTATGCTTGCCCTCTGCACAGGGGTGAATCTCATTCCAGCAGAATGCCACTGGAGTATAGCAAAAACTCAGCAGCAGTATAATCACCTAAGCCTGAAGGACATCTGTACTTTAGAAGTTTGTACTCTGCAGTGTACACTTACATTTATTTTGTATTCATTTATATACACATGCATATATGTATAAATATGAATGTTTTGCCCATGAAAATGCTTTGCAAATTGCAGAAAACATTATCTATATTAGAATTTTTTTTTAAATTCCAACTTTCCCTTCCTCCTGAATGAAAATCATTTTCATCTTTTCAGCTAATAAGGCTTTGAAGAATTTCATTAGTACTATTTCAGTGTGCTTTTCAGTGCGTTTGCTCTTGACTGGTGATTACATCATTATCATTAAATTTTGCTGTAATATAACTTCTGTCTCCACAGCTTGTAAGACCATTAATCTGAAGGAATCAGTTCCCGCCAGCCTTCTATATTGCTGCTACCTGTGTGCAAAAGGCCAGCAGCCCCCCGGACGGCCATCCTCCCTGCTCAGCTGCCTCGGTGGAAGAGGTGACTGCCAGGAGCTGCTTTCCAGTGCTCACTCGTTCAGCCATCGCCATCTTCACCAACGTGCTGATGGATCAGCTCCTGTTGGTGCTCCTGCGTTCAGGTCAAGCCAGGCAAGGCCAGCTGAGGTGCTTTAGGGACATGGGCTAAGTTAGTTTGGGCTGCTTTTCAGCCGAAGCAAGTTAAGGAGCATGAACCACTCCAACTGCAGGTCTTTGCACTGGCAGTCCGCAGCAGGAGGAGGATGATGGTTGGAGTCAGTGACCTCTTCCATTGGCACAGCTGGTTTTAGGGGGAGGATGCCTTTGTGCAGCCTGCTCGCACAGGTATTTGCATTTTTACATGACAACAAATGCCTGGTGGCAGCAAAAGGCTACATCATCTAACTAAAAGGAACAAATTGTTTATTTCAGTGGGTAGAATTAGGTTTATCAGGTTATGTTACTGTCCATCTCAATGTGAATAAAGACAGAGGCTCCTATCCCAAAGAAACTAAGTACCTTGGGTCAGATTGTGAACTCTTTTTTTTGTAGCGGTGAACTCATTTCAGCAACCCTATTGCTTTAAAAAGACTGATCCTCTGTATAGATGCAAAATTTGTTTTTAGTCATAATATTCACTACCCTGTATAGGAAGATGTCAAGTTTACGCCCTGGTTTTTTTCTGAATAAATTGCTTCTTTGAGCTGTTAGCTTTGTTTTTAACCATGCTTTTCATTAGGCTCCCTGTAATATATGTTAGGATTCTCTTGCCAGGTTAGCTTCTCTTGGAACTCTGCCTAGAAAGTGATTTGCCTATCAAGAGGCCAGGACACTGTGGCTGAGTCAAGCTTTGCAGGATATGCCCATTTCTTCCCTGCTGGGCATCTGTACTGAGTTCATTTTAAGCCCTGTGAACCAAGGACTTTCAGCCTACCGTAACTCCCACCAAAACTTGTTTGTGAGCATGAACTAAAACTTAATTTTGCTTTAGGACACTTATCTTTGTTACTCGGAAGCAACTTCCCCCTCACAAAACAGAAATCGCCAGAAAATCACCAGAAAACTTTCCTGTTCATTTTTTCATTAATTCTTTCACATAAGCGCACATGCACAAAAAGAGAGAGAGAAAGAAGGTTCCAGTTCAGCTATAAAAATGCTGTCTGGAAACATGAAGTTTTAGTGCAAAGCTGCAAATCTATAATCATTCAAAACAGGGACCTAGAAGGAAAATCTCGCTCATTGCTCATGGCAGTCTTTTTTAAGGCTCCATTCCCCTCTTGATTTGTGAATTGCCAGACATAAGGTTCTCAAAGAATCCCACAGAAAATTTTTCATCTTTGGTAATTTCTACACCCCCCTATTTTACATCGAAACGTAACAATAATGAAGATTCATCTTCCTGTCCTTTTATCTGTGCCTCGCTCGCTTGCTTGTCTTTCCTCATTAGCTTTGATATCACAGTGCCATCTACTTGATCAACAGAGTCAGGTTATTTTCTTTAGAAAATAACTGCGCGGCTGTAACCCCAAAGAAATCAAAGGGCTGCTCAGTTCCTTAGCGGGTTCCCCTCTCCTCCGAACCTCCCAGCCCTTTCAAAGCAGCACTGCCCTTAGATGTGCGCCTTGGGGAGCTGGCCCCGCTCCTGGCCTGTTTCACAGACTGACACAAAGCCCCCGGCTGGGCGCTGACGGATCCACTGGTGCTTGTGAGGACAACTCAAGCCCTGCCGACCCTTCTCTCAGCATCCCCTCTCCTCTCTGGCAGGTGTTTCGTTTGAGAGCCGGGTCCCTCGCCGTAGGCAGAAAACGCATCAGCCTTTTGTATGGTGTAAACTAGGGCAGAGTCTTTGTTCGGAGTAAGAAAGCATCGCAGCAGTCGGAGGAGATGGATTGCACAGCCTGACAGGTTGAGCCATCCCTTCTTAAAAATACCCACAGCCTAGCCTGAGCCCCGGCAGGCATATGCTTTATTAATTTCTCCTACAAATATTTAGACAAGAAACACTATAGACAGGGCTAAAAGAAATTATCACTGTGCACCTACTTCTAAAGACCTGTTTCTCTACAGGAATCACCAGCCTGGCAAGATCAACAGTAGGAGTGAAGGCGACACTGCCACGCTAAGTAACTTTTCACCTCAGACAGGCTTTTTTCTCTTTTTGTACTATTGAAAGGTGTTTGAAGTTTTTTTTTCTATGTATATTTCAAAGTAATTTTGATTCATTCATTGTGAAAAATCGATGTGTCGACTCCAGTTTTGCCTGTCCTTAAGCCTTCCCTTTCTATTGCTTTTATCCTCACCCGTCACTCCGTTCTTATCTTACTGGTATATCTCCAAATGGGTCGGGTGTATGTACTAGCAACTTTCCAGTGCTCAAAGTCCTCAGTGGGCCTTATGTGTGAGTGCTCTTATCAAAGCCTCAACTTTTTGTCCCTCAGAAGACATCTTTGCTATGGCTCGAGCATACAGGCAGAGTGACCAGAGGTACAGGCTTGCTTTTATAGGCACCTCGGCTTCCTCGTACGGAGGCGGGGAGCTGTAGAGGTGTCTACCCTCTTTGCTGTCACGCTCCACCTGCGAGGAGGGTTGGACAGCTTTCTGCATGGTACCTTCCTGCTTCTCCACCGCCTGTCAGGTGGAATCACTTTACACGGGCAAAATTTGTGCTGGCTGCTGATGTCACTCCGCAGCTGCATATTGCGACCCTCTTTTCGCTGGGTGGCTGCGCTGGCCGTTGCAGTGAGCAGACCTGAAAATGGCAGTCTGGCGTCACTGCCCCAGGGCTCCAGCAGTGGTCTGTACCTCCCGTCAAAGGGAACAGGCACAGTGGTCAACCTGCACCACCATTTTTCATATATGCTCTGGGATACTAAGTTATAAAGAAATCTTCTGTAACAGCTGTGGGGTATTGCAAGAAAACAAATAACTGTTTGCTTACTTAATGGCCATCAGTCTTGATGGCGCTCCCGGCTCATTTATAGCTCGGGACTGAGATAAAGGTTAGCATTGACCGTACAACAATAAGCTCTTATACGCGTCTAATACAGTTGCTTGGGAACACAATGCCAATATTGTCTGTGTTGACACCAGCACCTGTTCTGCCTCTTAAGCAGGGTGGCTTCCCTGCAAATAACTCCTACGTGAGTGCTCGCATCAACTGGATTCCAGTTTGCTTAGGAGAATTAAATGAGGGCAACATATAGCAGTTAAAGAGATTTTCCTGTTAATTGTCAAAAGAGCGTTTTGTCCACGTAGATACCAAATATTCCCTCTTGTCATGCGGATTAGTGGCTTTGATACTGCTTGGCCATCAGTTGTTACTGCAGCCAGAATGGAGCAGAAGCAATTTGGAAACCAAGAGCGGGTTGCTCATACTATTGCTTGTGGCAGCTGAAGTGCTTCTCATGCAGTTCTGACCGTGCTTTCTGTGGCATTTTGTTATACCCCAGGTAAAGTACAGTAAACAGTAATAAGAGTTTATAGAGTTTCTTGCTTAAAATCCACTTCTGATTGTTTTTACATATTCCTCCTACTGACTGCGCCGGCACAGCCCACTAGTGTAAAATAATCATTGGATTTAACGTGATGATGGATAAACAAGGATGCGTCTCAAACCTCCCTCCCTCCAGAGGGGGTAGGAAAGCTACTGGTCCTGAATGCGTCCCCCTCACTTGAAGTATCACAGAAGACATGCTATTTTCAGCCTTTTCCATGCTGAGCAGCAGAGCGGAGATATTTTGGGGCTGCAGAAGGTACTCATCTACATTTCCAGACTGCGGTGTAAGCTAGCTCTGGGCTCCTGGCTGCCTCAGAAATAGTGCTGCTGGCTGAAGCCACATAAACCATGGCAAGCACAAAGGCAGCAGCAAACCACAGCCGGCTTTCCCCGCAACTGCTCCCTTGCTGAACGAACACATACTTTTTCACACCCTGTGACTGAGTTGAGGAGGAAGAGGAAGACAACTTTTGCATGTGGGTAGATTGCTGTCGTAATAAGCACCTGAACAAACTTTACTATATCCTATCTTGGCTCTAACTCTGCGTATGTGGCAGAGAGGCTATAAAGCCAAGAATTTTATAAAGTTTGTTCTTCCACCTCCACCCAGCCAAAACATATTCCCCAGTTCTCCCCCAAACCATCTTAGTTTAAATAGATATAATGAAATCTCATATAAAGGATGGGACTTGTGTCTTCTGAAAAGCATGACACCGCAAAATCCTAGGTGGGGGCAATACCTTCTCTGGGTAATGCTGGCTTAAGCCACCGTCAGCCCTACCCCCAGCTGCTCACATGTGCCCCTGCATCATCCCCTGCCTCGTGCTGCCACAACTGCTGGCGTAGCTGGGTGATGAACTAAACAGGAGCACAGATCCAGATGGAAAATAGCCCAGGGGAAAGGGGGAAGGGGGGGGAGCTTTCAGCCAGATCAGTTCCTCCATCTCAGCTCAAATGCGAGTGTTTACACCTTGCAGCAATAGTGGGAACAAAATTATCCGGGGGAGGGGGGCACTCCGGGTGGTGACTGTTTAAACCAGTTTTGCCACCCTCACTGAATGCCAAGCCATTGCTTCAGAAAAGAAAAAAAAAAAAGCCCTCAGGAAGTCCCTAGTGCAAGGAAATGGGGTGGTTGGTTTCCCTCAACTCCTACCTTAATCTGTTTACTTGTTGCTGGGGCTTCGATGCTTGTCACAAGAGTGCCACTGGGTCAGTCCCTGCGTATGCCTCTCCCCGCTGTCACCACCGCTCTGCCTTTCAAGGAACTTTCGTGGTCTGACTTGCAAAACAGTAAGAGTTTCTTAGGGAATATCAAAGAGGAGGCAAGACCAACACATGAATTGCCTACGTAACGCGTGACTTCTCTGCGCGAGCACAAAGTCTTCCCAGTATCCCCCTCAGCGCTTTATTCCTCTGCCAGGTTGTGTGTTCGGGCTGGACACTTTGTGCAGCACTGGCACGGTGCTGCAACTTGACGTAGTAAATTGCTTAACAGTTTCGTAACCTTTTCCTTTCACTGCTGGGCAGAAATGAGGAGCTTTGATCAGGAGGTTGCATCACAGACCAGATTCTTAAAGAAAAATAAAAGTTGGAAATGTGGTTACGCTACTACGTTGCATCCCCGCTTGTTGTTCCTCACTACGCCGTCCTTTGGGGACGCAGCGTGGCAATGCTAAAGCAATGTGCTCCGCCAGCCTTTGTCAGAGGGACGTTAGTTGTGTCCCCCGGCAGATGCTGTGGCAATGAGCGTGCGTGCGACTGACACCGATTAGGCTGCACCACAGGGCTCCCACCAGGCGTTTCCTAGAGCAGGGAGGGCCGCAGGGGGCGGCTATCACAGCAGCGGCAGTGATTGCTACTGATGGCTGTTGGGGCTCTTCCCAGGATAAGTCCGGTCCAAGCTTAGATGCCAGCAGCTCCTGCTGTTTTAACATGAGCTTGATTAGACTGGCGCTACGGAGAATCACTAGACAGTGCCTGCGTGCCAGAGGCCACTGCTAACAGGCAGGGTAATGAGGTCTCTTCCAGGGGCCGATCCAGAGGTATTACGAGCAGGTGTTTTGCTGTCCACTTCCTCCACCATTGGAGCACAGTGATTTGTTACGATGGCCTCCAGAGGTCCTTGGCAGGCTTTCATGTCGCTTCTCTGTGCGTAGTGTAAAGCAGGACACAGCCTGGTTTGAGACAAGCATCGGCTCCACGCTGCTTCCCACCTCCTCAGAGGGGTTTTCATCTCCCTCCCAGCTCTTTCCTTCCTTGTCCTGGGGGATCGGTCTCCCTCTGAACCTGTAGATCAGGAGTTTCCAGTCTAAAGGCTGCACACCTCGGTGGGGTTGGGAGCCTGGCAGCTGCAATTAGATAGGGTAGGAGTTGGGGTCCTGACCGGGTTGTAGGTTGGGCACTAGCCCCAGGGAAGGAGAAGGAGCGTGGGTCAGGGGAGTGCCTGACCTCCCCTTCCCGTGTGCCTTGCCCTCTGCTTCCCCACTGCCCCGGCAGCACGGAGAGGGAGGGCATCCGATGAAAGGGCAGGCATCCGATGGAAGGGTGGCCATGCCCTGCTGCACTTGGGCATCTCCCTGCTAGCGGGCGGCAGGGGTGGCCAGGCAAAGCCGGGAGGATGCGACTCTGCTCTGGGGTGCTGGCACCCATGGACCCCACGGCGGGGCGAGGAGTGTACCCTGCAGCGGGGAAAGGGCCGGTGAGTGGCTGCGGTTTGGGGCTGGCTCTGGAACCGGCCCCGCCAGGCGTGCTTGCACACAAGGCAGGTGAATGCAAACACTGCCTGGGGCGTCAGCTTCCCAGGGGTGGAGCTGCTCCAGCACAGGTGGCAGGGCTGAGCCCGGGCCCTGCGGAGCCCTGCTCCAAGCCCAAAGCCACCAGCCTTCAGCTGGGCAGAGAATTCTCCCCCCTAAAAACCAAGCTATTGCCCCCCCCGCCTGCCACCACTACCACCAAACAAGGCTGGCCATGGCGAGCACGGACTGTCCGGGGAAGGAAGGCGTGGGGAGCAGGAGGAGGAATTTGGCCCTGCTGAGGAACAAGCTGTACATGGGGGAGAGGAGGAGGACGGAACCCGTGGTGGAGAGCACCACCACCGCCGGGGACCACGGCACCTTGAGGAGGAGCCAGTCCGACAGGACAGAGTACAGCCAGAAATTACAAGGTACTGGGGAAGCTTACTTGGTGCTCTGCTGTGAGGGATGCTCTGGGGTGGGGTGGTACCTTGACGCCCTCCAGGCTGCAGCCTGGAGATAAAGAAGGGAACAGCAGTCTCTGTCCCCACGCACTCACAGTTGGAGGGAGCAATTGCCCCCTCTCACCCTTGCCCCCCACTTCCAGAGTGTGAAACGTTTCCCCTGATTTTTCTAAATAGTGTCCTGTAGAGAGGTTGCAAAATCAAAGGGTTTGGTGTGTTCCTGCAAAATCCGTGTGCAACTGGGATCTTTCTCGTTCGTCATCAGAATGCATTTGCAACGCAAACAGTGATGTGAAAATACGATGGCTCCATCCTATCTGTCCTTGGCTGGGCTCTCGTACCAAGTAGGGTACATGCTAACTAATTAGAAGAATCAAGGGCAGTTTCTTCTTTCAGTTAAAAATACCAGGATCTATAATGTGTTTATCTGTTGCTCAGATTGCACAAGCCTGAACTGAAGTACGTCCAAATACATGTTTTCATGGATATGCTGATTCAAATTCTACAATTATGGAGAGGGTTTCTTTTCAAATAACTAAATTGCATCTGGACCAGAAATAGGCAAATTATGTCAGTATCGGGCCTGCCAATCAAAAATTAAATGGGATGCCACAAATTGAAGAAAAGCATGAAGAATGTGTATGGCTATTTCTGGGAACGCTCTGGAACACAAACTTATGAATTTCTGTGGGTTTCCAGGGTCTTGAACAACTGGGTCCCATCACAAATGTGGGGTTTGAGTATGATTATAATATAAATGTATATTACTAATAGTGATATAACTGCCTAATGACAGTCACTCTTGTGGTAATAATCCTTTATGGGGAAATAAAACAGGAAAATACTTTGGGTTGCTGTATTACCGTTTTCATGCACTTAATTAGGAAGTAGCATTCCTTCAGAGAGACAATAAAAGCAGAAAATAAAATAATAAACCTGAAAATAATAGGATTTCTACGGGGGCTGCATGTGCTGAAAACAGCAGAGCAGTCATTGATTATGCTGTTCCCTCCTGGTGATAGCTAATCAATGAGAAGATGAAAAATTGTCATTTAAGTCAGGCACGCACTGCAGGGATCTGGCAGGGGTGTACAAGCACTATGGCTGGGCAGGCAAGCTCCTAGCATGCGTCCCACCAAAACAGCAGTTTTTCACTCGTGAAGGGGGTTGCCCAGGTGAGGCCAAGGTTATCGGAGTGGTAGCCAGCAAAAAGCGTGAGATCTTTCTGTTCCGTGTCAGGTGTATTCATGCCATTAACGTCTCCTGTTTAAAATCAGGATCGTGGGAGGCAGGGAAGCCTATGTAGTCGTGGCAGAGCATGAGGTTATGTTTATGGCAGCAGTCCAAGGAAACAGTAAATCCAGCTTTACGGCTCCTGCCACCAGCTGAGACTGCCGCGGCCACCTATTGCAAAGCACCAGCCCGGTATCGGCTCACTCTGCTTGCTCGCTTTTGTTCAAGAAAAACGGTGATGGGTTAACAAGGTACCTGCAGGCTTTATATTGGATTAGAAGTTGCCTGTCCTCAGAGTGAAAATACAAAGTCGGTAGAAATTCCTATGAAGTACATTTATAGTCGCAATAGGAAGAAATGTGCTTGTGTGCCAAGGCCTGATCTGGATCAAATTTTGCTGAACTAGATGTGCCTGGATCTGATAATAATGATCATGGATCCCAGACCTAATGTGTTACCTGCCAGCACTGATGATATGCAGTGATTGTATATGCCTTTATGTTCTTCATTTTTCTCACTAGCACTTGGATGCGAAGCAGCTTACTCCAAGGTGAGGGAAGTGGTTTTGTTGGCACAAAGCTTGTGTGTTCTCCATTCTTGGCAAGAAAACCCAGCAGATCTGTTGGGGACATAAACAAAAGGTCTGTTGTGTATCACCAGGCCGGGACTCTCCAATCACCCTAGAATGGTAAATGCTTTGCAAAAAGATAGAAACAGTAATAATTTGCACTTGTTTCCCATATGAATTGGAGGAAAAGCTCTGTGTTTCTTTGCCCCTCCCTTCTATAGCCCTCTGTTAGTATGGTTTCTAACAGACAGTCTGCAGAACTGTGGCTGGTATTAGCACGGACAAGGATGTGTAAGACAGGAGCAAACCCTGCAGAAGGGAATTGAGCGGGGCTGGGAAGCCGACAGTCAGAGGCTGAAGGACCTCCATCTCTGCTAGTGGCAGGCAATCTCAGCAGAGCATGGGGACCAGCCTGTCTTTACACTGCAATGCCTACATCAGCGCCGCAGCACGTTGGCACAAGGTGAGGCATGGGCGAGACATTTCTCAAGGGCCCTTCCAGTCCTCTGCATGCTTTATATGGTTCCCTGAGTAGAAACCAGGCTGTTGCCTCCCCAGCCATTTCCAGCAGCTCTGAAGTATATGCTCAAAGTGCAGCTTGGTGTGCCAGATAGATAGGTCCCCAAATAAAAGCCTATAATAAACAAACAAAAGAAAACCAACCCCAAAACAAGTGAGCAAGCAGCAAGAAGCTCCTGAGAATTCAGTTTCTGCTCTTGGATTTCTCTTAAGGTTTGCTGTTTTATACAGAATCCAAAATGTTTGCTATAGAGAGTGAGTGAGAAAGGGAGCCCACCACCCAGATCTTCAGGGTAATCAAGGTGGTTTGCTCTGTTTCAGGTCTACAAACACGAGCACAATAGCATTGTCAAAGGTGCAAACCTCTGCAAGTGTTCTTCACTTTAAAATTAAGGATACATTAAAACCACAAGAAAGCATTTTCATTGTTAATTATTATACTAGATACATCTATTCAGTACCTTATCTGGTGTGAATGGCCGTGCAACACCTCCCGGCTTTACTCTTTGAAAAGGAAACAGGATGCAAAGTAACCATTATGTTCTCAAAGAGCCTGGCAAGCCTCGTGCATCTATTTCAACTCATCCTGTGAGGTAACCAAATGGCTGCAGCTCCATTTCAGATAGGGGAAAATACGGTGGCTGCTATCAAATGTCAGGTTCATGACACAACCATGCAGTCATCCAGAGCTCAGGTTGTAGTTCCATTCTTGGGTGACTCCAGAAATGCCTCGATCAAGCCACATATTTTTTTTTCTTCCATAGTTCTCCATCAACTGGACAGAAGCATCACTTTTCTAAAGAAGGAAGAATGGCGTTAATTCACTAGCATTTGTGATAGATGCAGAAATAATACCAAGGGTCATTATAAGAGCTAAGACACAGCTGCTGTGATAGTTCTATGTAGTGCTCTGCTCTACGTTCACTAGAAAATCCTGTGCATACATCCTTTCAAAAGAAATGAAGAACTTGCTACTATCCTTAAGCTATGGCACAACATGGTATTTAGCAGCTCTGTTTTCAAGTGTATTATCCATACCTTTTTAGCTGGTAGGAGTTGATCTTTTTTTTCTACAGAGAAAATTCCTCAATAGCAGCTGTGAAAGTAACTTTATTAATATCTATGTATTGCATTAATGTTGGGATCAGTCTTTAAATTAACCTAAAGCTACCATTCTGTGAGTACCTAAAAGTTTCGGTAAGAGGAGTTTGCTTGATGTAGTTATTGGCGCATAAATGTTTGCAAGATCAGGGCAGATTAAGATACAGTGTATTGTGGGGATAGACACTATCAACCAAAAAGGACAGACCATGAAAAGGAAATGAAAACATAGTTCACT
>KZ507398.1:0-22897 GCA_002844005.1 Limosa lapponica baueri
AACAGGAATTAAAGAGTTATGAAAGTCTTCAGTAATAAGGGCTTTGGCACTTTATAAGCCTTTTCTCTCCCTGCCGCCCTCCCCCTTTCCTCGAAGGCGGAGAGGCCCCGCCGCGGAACCCGCCGCCCAGCAGTTTGCGGGGGGCCAGGGGCTGCGGGGGCTCCGGCCCGGCCCCGATCCCGGCCCCAGCGCTCCTCTGCAGGCAAAAGGCTCAAGGCGAGCTTCCCGCAGCTCCGGCGCGGATCTCCGAGGGGTCCCCGGCTGGAGCCGGCACGTTTCTCTTTGCATTAGCAAAGCCCAAAGTCATCCAGTTTGCATTAATCACCACAATTAGTCCTGAATTATCACCGGATTCTGACAGACGTTCCTTGTAACTCTCTTTTATTTCCAACAGCCCTAATCTTATTACAAACACTGATTAAACTGCAAATTATCCAGCAGTGGCTCTGTTCCCGTCCTCCAGCAGCTCGTTCAATATCAGTTAATGCCAAGCGGCAAAGTCTGCAGCCTTAGAGAGCTTCCAACTGCCTGATAGTGGCACTTATTAGTTTGGAAAACTAGGAAAATACTAACAATCAACAAAGGAGGGGAAAGAGGAGGCAACTGAGCAGAGGGTGCGGGGATCTCCGGGGCCAGTCCGGAGCGGCGGCCGCTGCGGGATCCGCCCTGCCACCTCCCCAGTCCCTGCCGCCGGTGTCGTCAAGATTGCTTAGGACAGTGAAATGTGTTAGATAAGGTAATATCTCGGGCTCATTGAAGTCGGTTTTGGAAATAATGAATCGTATTAACGCATTAAAAAACCCTCTGCAATCCAACATCATTAGGTCGTTCCGGTATCCGTTTCCAATTAGCGCTTAGGTTTTTTTTTATTTGACCCCTTCCCCTAAATAAAATAGAAGCTAATGACAGTTGATTTTCTTCATTTATTTTGTCAAATCCATCAGTGTGGACACACGCTGGTATTGTCTCTCTTCACAGGGTTACTGGATGCCCAGGAAAAATTAGAAACCTGAGGAGGAAGAGGGGGAAGGAGCCTGTCCTGGAGCATCTCCACCTGCAGTGTGGGGCTGGCAGTTTGCGGGGCCAGGGGTGGGGTGTTGAACTCGTGGATAAATCTTTTCTCTCCAAGTAGAGCTCTCAAAGGGCCATATTGGATAAGCCTCATGTTCCTGTCCCTTTTCCCCATGGTAGACATATGGATGTATATAAAGGAAAATAAATAAGGTCTTTTTTTCTGCATCCAGGTCTGAAAAGTAAGAAGGTTTCCGTGAACCTCTCAGAGATCTGCTTCCCAACACACTATATGTGATAAGAACTAATCACCCTTCTGCCCCCAGGTCCTGTTTCAATAGTTACCTATTCTTAATTAGCATCTGGTCTCATGCTGGGCCTCAAGGAAAGAAATAAGAGAAATTATTCTCTGTACAATCCAACTGCATGTTTTGTTGAATGCTAGGCCAGGCAAACCACCAGCTCCACTTAAATTATCCAGTTTACTTTAGTCAGCCTCTCTTGGCAAACAAAAATGTTTGGCTGGAAGAACCAAGATACGAAACTATTTCAGACACTAAAATTTTTAACCCAAACCATGTGTCATCCATGTGCTGTATCTCCATGCTCTCCAAAAAACACTACATGAATTCGGCCATTTGTTTCTCACTATGCCTGTGCAAACAGAGCTGGACAATGCTATGTCTCAGCTGGGATCCAGCCTCTTCTACTGGCAGGGTAATTAACACCAGACACAAGGTCTGTCCTGATGAGTGGAGGTTGCAAGGGACACCGGAGTGCTAGTAGTATAAGAGGCCTTGAGCAGAAAACATATAGTCTTACAGTTAAATAAACAGACCAGGCCTGGACCTGAGACTTCTCATTGTTTGGATGATGTTTATCCTTTGTTCCTCCAACTTGGTGGTGTGTTCTCATGTGACGTATCCTTTTCTTTCTGCTGTAGCAATAAAAGGCAGTGGGAAACACGAATGAAGAACAAACAAAGGTCCAGTGCCATTCTAGGGCATGGCAGACAACTAGGAAAAGCTGGAAAGAGTTTCCAAGCAGGTACTTAACTTGTATTAAGCAAGGGAATTGGAAGAAAACATAGGGCTAAAGTATTTCGGTCTCATGGCACTTTTTATCTGCAAATTTTTCCTAACATGTGAAATGGTTTTGGTTAGATACTCTTCATCATTACTGGGTTTATTTTCTCTGAAGACTCATGTCTCTCCCTCCTATAAAAAGCCCCCAGGAGCAGAAACAAGGTGTGAGAGGTCCTCTGTGGAACTCTGACTAACTGCTACAATAGTGGAGATGCTGGTTACAAGGACAGTCCAACTCCTCTTTCTGTTGATGTTCCAGCTCCATTGGACTGTTCATATACAGGTAGAGCAGGTATTGTGAAACAAATCTATAGGCACTGGGGTCAAGCCATTGTTGCCTGCCACCTGTGTACACCCAGATCTATACACTCTCTATGTGTATTCACGTGCACACTAATCTTTCTCATTCTTTTCTGAAATACCAGTGCATATTTGCTTTGAGCTGACACCACTCCGAAGATTTCTTCTTGTTTTAATAGCGTGACAGGCAGCTAATGTACAAAGACATGGCTCGTAGTAACTGCACAAGGAGACTTCCAGAGAAAAAAGTTGATGGGTTTTGGTATTGCTTCCCTTCTATGAGAGCTGGAAAGAGGATGTTATGCCAACCTCTGAGCACCTTGCAAGGGAGGAGATGAATAAACCTTCTGGTTTAATTCATTCCTGTGTCAGCTCCTTCAGCATTATTGATTGGTCAGGAGTAAAACTGACCAAAAGGGGATGAGGGTGGGAGGGAAATGCTTTTAAAATGTGACTTATCTTCTCAAGCTGCTTGGAGGCTTTTTTATTCTTTAGGTCACTTGGAAGGTTGTTGTAACTTTCCTCTCACTTCTGCTCTTTCAGCTGTGCCCTGGCTGCCTCTTCCTTCTTATAATGAACCTGAGATATTCCTTCATCCTCAAGGTCCTTTAATGCCCTATTGTTATCTTAGCTCTCATCTTTGCACTGAGACATAGATATTTCCCTGAATAGCCAGTGGTGCCAGTTTTCATTAGTCACTTCTTAGATTTTAAAGGAAGCATCTCTATGCTCTCTTGGGCTTCCCTGTGTGCCCCAGTCTGCAAAGCCTTCTCTAACTCCCCCTGGTCCTCTCGGTGCTTCTCTCTCATCAGGAAAGCTGGGCAGTGTTTATAAGTCTGATGCGTTAGCCTCTTCCCGTCCAGAAAGATGCCAGTCTGTCTTCTTGACTCCCTACATTTTCTCTGCTTCACCTATGTGGCTTTGTTGTCCTGTGTCATACTGTGACATCTGTGAAATCTGTGCTGTGGGTCAGAGGCCACCGCAGATACTCTATGCTTGTACGGTACTAAGCACAATAGGGGTCTTAGGCACAATATTAAACCAAATAGTGACAGAAGAACAGATTTTATAGTGTTTTAAAAATAATTTTAAAAGCAAAAATTCCTTTTAATGTAGAACGTTGCTTTCCTCCTTTTTTTTTTTTTTTTTTTTTTTGGTCAGGGTATAAAAAGCATCTTCCTGAAGATGACCCACTTCTAACCATGTCCTTTCTTGAGGACTACTTTTAATTGCTGGATCTGTGTAATCCGTGGATTACTTTGCTACTAATCCATCCCATTGTTAAGAATCAGCAGTTTTACACCTATATTGATCTCAGGGGCTGACTTGGCTTCAATAGGAGCTAGGCACTTGCATGTAAAAGCAGACTTCACCTCCTTTAGAGGCTTGCTATCCCAATACAATAGCTAGCATAAAAGCTACTTAAGCAGATTACATAACAAAACAGGGTATTTTTATTACAGAGCAACATAAATTACAGCTTTCTTCAGTTGTTCCGGACTGGTTTAGTACAATATCAGAATAAATTCTACACATTCAAGGCTAGCCTCATACAGAGAAGCAACAAGCCATTACAGTTTTTTTACTGTTTAAAGTAAAAGAATCCAGAGATCTTACTGGCCTTGTTCAGCAGCGTTAAGTCAAAGGCTCCAAAATATTACAGAGGATTTTGGCTTGAATCCTGAAATCACTAGTCCAGCATGAAACCTGGTGTATCAGCAGCTCCACCGAAGCTGGAATTTTCACTAAACTTAGAAGTTAGATTATATTCTTAAATATAACCTATAATATTCTTAGGTTCAGTTATATCATTGGACTTTTTCTCCTGTTTTTGTTTTAAATGTAAAATTTTATCTAAGTGATGTGTAAAAGGGAAATGATTTCAAGCAATTGATCCCAACTTGAAAACAAAGCCAGATTTGAAACTGAGTAAATATTTTGTTCTCATGCACAGTCATTATGCATTTTCTTAGTACAGATTTTCCCTGTGCTTCCTTTAGCAGTATTTTTTCCTATATCTATTTCATAGAATTCTAGGAATTGCTGTCATGCACTGCATTCCTTTCCCCCTGAAGAGATACCTAGCTGCATCTCTTCCATCAGATTGAATTAACACTACTGTATTTAATAAAAACAAAGAGCAGTTAATCTCAAGTTTTGTTCTATAGCATTGTTTAGGTTAATGTAAGACTAGATCTTGGGCTGGAGATTTTAGAGTGGGTTTTTTTTGTTTTATCTTTGTTTTGGATATGCTGAACTTCAAATATCTAGAGCCTGCTTTTGCACTCCCATTTTAGGTATTTGTGATATTAGTATTAGGGCCATGGCATGTGTAAAATTGCTATTTAGAGCAATGCATGCTACAGTTAGGCACAGCAGAAGTAATTAGAGGAAACAAGAAATAAATGCAGTTTTCAGTTATTCTGATGTGGAATATAGTATTTAAATTAAAGATATGATTTATATGATATATATTCCAGAGATGTACTTGTTTTGCCTTCAGCTTCCATGGTTCTGATTGTGAGCTGAATGAACCTTCTCTGAAAGAAGCAACTTGGTGTACATAAACAAAATGCTTTTAGATTTGCACCAATAAAACCTAGATCAGAATTCGACATTAACTTTAAGTTACCTAGTTTAAAATTGTACCATTACAGTATTTTAATTAATTCAGTAAAAGCAGACCCTTCTTCTACAGTGTTAATTGGAAAAATTAGACCTTTTAGATTTGTTTTGTGAATCTTCCTGAACTTGAAAAGAAACACAGATTCTGTCCACTGCCTGCAGACAGGCAATCAATCAGTGACCACACTTTCAGTTCCAGCTCAGCTCCGACTTACAATAAGTAGAAACCTGTTACAATAACCTCAGCCACCACCATACAAATAGGATCGAGCTTTTGGGACCAGTGAAAATTAAAAACCCAACCGACAAACAGGAAAACACTGCCCACACGAGAACAACAAACTGGTTAGTTAAATACAACTCCAGTGATCACTAATAAACACCAGTCATTCTTTAACATAACTGTATCCATCTTTATAAGATGCCAACAAGTATATTTTTAAATTGTTGCTTAACACTCTGCATCATTTCATTAGTAGGAAGCATGCTTCTCTCCCAATATTTTCCAGTAAAATTCTCCAGTATATTTTATAAGAATCTGACATTCTAAAAAAAAGCTCCCATCTATTATGTATTAGGATTATTCTTGCCCTTGGGTCTTTTATTTGCTCAAGCTTATTTTCCATATTTTTTATTCATAATCTTCCTGATGTTCAGTGTCCAGATTATTTGATCAGGTCTGTACAGATATAGGAATTAGTAACAGTACCTGTAATAGTAGTTTGGAGTTGGGTGAATTGCTGTGACAAGATGAGGTCTGGAGCTTTTATGAAACTTTAATATTTACTAGTTTCATTTTTTACTTTCAAGTAACTTCAATTTTATTTAAAAGATAAATTAAAATATAAGTAGGTACAATAAAACAGTCTGTAAACAAAGCTATAAAATAAAGGCCATTTAATATACAGCTGGTTGAACTGGAATCTATACATAATTCCTGGAGAAAGTCTCTCTCATATCCAGAATGTATAGTGTACTAACATGAAGAGATACAGTAAGCAAATAGAATATCAAGTGTTTACACAGATTTCACACTGCATAAAATGTGACAGACATTGAATGGCAAATATATCCTTCAAAAATATACTCTGGCACCATATTATTGTATCTAAAAAGTGAAGCATCCCTGGTTTCTGAAAATTGGCGAACAGGATTATTCACTAGCTAATGTGGCACACCACTAAATCCATTCAACTGCTTCGCTTTCACCTGCTTATAAACTGGCCAAAAGTATTTCTCCACTTTCAAGAAGACTCTTGAATGCAACACTTAACGCACCTTCAGTGTCACTTGCTCATCAGTCATAATTTCAGATATGAATAACCCAATTCTGATTTTCCCTTACTTTGATGTAACTCTACTGAAATCTGTAAGACTACTCTCGAACAGAGGTCTGAACAGATAGAAGACAGGGAAGTTTTGCTGTGAGTTTTAGTGAAGATCAACATCTTGTGTCTTGGGTAGGATGAAAATCAGGGCACCAAGGCCAATGTAAACCATCAGAAAAGCCAAAACCTTTACCTGAATCTGCTGAATTCAGTGACATTTCTGTTATTTATCCTGGTAGGAAAATGAGTCAGACCACTACTTGACAGCATCTTGATGACAGCAAAACCAAAAAGGTTATTGCTTTGGACTTCATTATGGGCACAGTAGGATGATTGAATTTGCTCATATGTTTGGATTTCCATTATACCAATTCCTTTTTAGGAAGCCTGGTTTGCGTCTACAGTCCTAATGAAAAGTGTGATATTTATATAGAAATGGAGCGGTTACTGAGTGAGTCCATAAACTGTAAAGCGCTGCTGTAAATTGACTTGATTGCAACCAAGCAGGATTGTTGTGGTGTAACCCCACGCAGCTGCTGGTGCAGTTCTCCCCCTTCCACCAGAAGGGCAGGGAAAAGAGGAAGAAAAGGAAGGGAAAGGGAATGGAAAAAACCTTTCAGGTTGTGATAAAGACAGTTTAATAGAAACAATAACAGAAAAGGAAAATAATAATAATATCAATAGTAACAATAATAATAATGACACAAGTCATTCTCACCACCACGATAATTGGTACCTTCCCGAGCAGTGCTCCAGATTTCCCTCCCCTGGCCAACCCGCATTTATATACTGAACATCGTGTGTATGGTATGGAATATTCCACTGGCTATTCTGTTGTTCTGTATATACTCCTTCTCAGCTTCTATGCGAAACTGAAAAGAGTCCTTGAAAAACATAAATATTGCTTAGCAACAACTAAAACAATATGCATAATTGATATTTCTTTCACAGCAATCAAATTAATGCTTTACCAGCTAGAAGCAGGACAGTGATGATCTTAAAAATATCTGTAAGCATAAAACACAAGATAGCAAAGAAACACTTGACTGTTTTTTGCCTGATTTACTTGACCATGATTTCATCCTGTTGCCTAGAATACTAAAAACCAAAATATCGGTTCTTGGAGGTGATGGTATAACTAGCTCTGTAAATCTTCCTGTGCTAGAAACCACGAAATGAGCAAGTAGCATAAGTCCAAAACCTCCCCTCCTGCCTGCACAGACATGACATCCTTTGGGACAAGTTTGTGTCTGCACACGCCCTGTGTTCCTCCAATACCACTGCTATGTCTCCAAGCCTTCCTCCTGCAAAGGAGTGCATAAGTAAACTTTCCTGAGCAAGACTTCGTGATCGAAACACATATACTGTCATTCCTATGGCCCTTTTTTTTAAGTTTCAAGTGGTATATGAAAAAAATACTGCCAAGTACTGATACACAATAAACTTGCAGTGGATTTCCATGGGATGAAAAAAACCCCAAATAATCTCTATAGAACTTTGTAGATGCTGTTTAGTGACATCCGTTGGCACTGTTTCTTTTACACATTTGAAGATTATAATATCATCCCTTCACCATTCCTTTTTTTGAAAACAGCATTATCTACATTCTGGATCATTCCTCTGATTAAGTGTAATTTAAGTTGCAGGGAAGTAAGAACATGTTGTAAGTAAATGTTGTTCCCCTCTTTTTACAAATGAAACAGCAAAGTGTTCAATACAGTTAAATCAAATTGGCTGCAGAGATGCATTAGAAAACAGGAATTCATTGTCCAATGCCAGGTAAAATTGTGTAAAAGATAGCACTTAGTCGACTAATCAGCCAGTGCTTTCTGATGGCTTTCCACGAAAAACATCACAAGGGCAGCAGTTTGGGAACAGGAGATCTGCTGTATGGCCAATCTGTGGCAATGGAGCTGGGGAAGGAATTAGAGGATTCTCGTCTCAGCCTGCTTTTGCTATAACAAGACCTGCAGTAATGCTCTGTTTATGTTTCCAGACAGTTAGTAATGAATTTAATCACATTTTCCTAAAAATATAAATGTCAACAAGAAAGAAGGGTTTTGTGATACTCATAATTATACACAACTCTAGAAAAACATACTTCTGGGATGTTTCAACCCTACTTAGATACATGCATAAGTCCATTCACATGGCCCTTCTCTCTGATTTCTGTAGCTACATATGCTCTATCGGACTACAGTTGATCCAGTGGTAGAGTTCAAGTGTGGGAAGATCATTTTTTGTTTAAGTAATGACTTGCTTGCTAAATTGAAACTTTCAGCTGCTGTTATTTTTCTTGATTTCAATAGCTGTTGTCTTGAATGAAGAGGAGGGAAGCACTATTAGAAGCTGTTTGTTTACATAATTAAAATAAAGGGGAAAGTGCTGCACTAGTGTGCAATTATGGACAAGAAGTTTTTCCTGAATTGTTTAGAATGCAAGAGCAAGATGTGTGTACATGCAGGGTTACTGATTTGCAGCAGAAATGGTGAAAATCCTTTACTTCCTGTAAAAAGAGATGTTTAGATTTCTCTTGGGAATATTTTCTACATTGTTGTGTAAGCAGCTTCACCATACTTAACAGAAACTGCAAAAAAAGGATTATTTTATCATATAAAGTGACCTGTTCTGCAGTTCTCATGTATAAAATTTCCATTTTTCTGAACAGAGACAAAGGAGGACGAGTTTCTGGTGGCAAGTGATATTTACTGAGGTTTCAGTATAGTCAAACATATATTTGATTTTAACAGGAATTTTTGCATAAGGCATAAACACAGGGTGTGGAATCTTAAAAATGTCTATGGATGGTCTTCTGATTATACCATTTTTGCTTTAGATTTGTGCTCCATTACAACTGTTTTATGAAAATTTACCTTTCCAAGCTCTACTCTGCAACTGATCTCACGTGAAAGGTGTCCCACCAACTTTTCTTGCCTCACACAAGTGTTTGGATATCTGCATTCCAATGTAAAACTGAGCACATGGTAATTTCTTTACCAGACACAGTGAATTTTTGTCACTTAGAAAGACTTTCTAATAGCTTTTGCATCCTCTTAATTCAAAAACAACGGCATTCCTAATGCAGAAAGGAATTAGTAGTAGCCATAGCTTTTCATATTTGCTGATGCCAAGGTCATATTGTTGTTTAATGTAAAATATAAATTCATCACTTGCCTCCTCCTCTTGAGATCCTTTAATTCCACTTCCTCAGTAATTTACAGTCTATGATGTCTATTTCTTCCAAATACTTGCTCCATGTAAGTTAAGGAACAGATAGACTAGACTAAACTATTGCTTTGAGAACTTCGCTCCTTTTTTTTCTTTTCTTTTGGTATTAGATGTACTCATTCAAGGGAAGATGAAAAATAAATAGCAAAATTGAATTTGTGTAGGAAATACCAATCCCATATTTAATTCTGCTCTGTTGACAGCTGGTAAATGAATTTTTACTTTCAGCACAACACATCCATACTTTGAAAATCACAAACATTCCAGCTTTTAGCATGTGAGGAGTTTTCCGTCTGGACAGTTTGTACAAAAAGGGAAACAGATTAACACAGTATAGATAATTTATTATAAACATTGCCAAGCTGGTGTGTTGTCTCATGTGTGAGGAAGGACTGGTCTAAAGTAGGTAAGAATCATGTGAATACAGTCTCCCTATTGCTGATGTTACAGCTTTAAAAAACTTATGCGTACATGGGTGTGAACAGCTCACTGAAATGTAGGATTAAAGACCTGCAAAAAGCATCCTAGACTGGAATGGCATGACAGGAATGGGGCCTGACGGATCCACCTGTCCCAATGGGGGGAAACACACCTTGGGTGTAAGCCAGTGGGACTGATCAAGAGAGCTTTAAACTAGAATCAGTGGGGGAAGAGGATACCAAAAGGACTGTGGTAGGTAAGCCAAGGGTTGACATGGCATTGCCTGAGGGTGACAATGTTAGTGGGAACACTTACACTGCTCCTGGGAGCATGGAGCGCTCAGGAGTGTATCTGGAATTCTTGTACACCAATGCACACAGTATGAGAAACAAACGGGAATCTACACCTTCTGTTTATACCTCTGATTTAACTGAGAATGTATTACCAAACAACTTTTTTTTGGTCATAGCATCATGTTCTAACTTACATCATTATCTAATTTCTAGATCAGATTATCAAAAGACCAATCTAAAAGGACTGTCTAAGTTTGTATCTCTCTTTGGGATATTTCCTGCTGTGCACACGGAGATACCATGGATGCGTAGTGGGATAGGAGAGTGGATGGCAGAATGCCCTTGGACTTTTACATAAATATAGACTTTAATTAGAGCTACTTACTGCAATTGTCAAACACCAAGAATATCTCATGGTATAATTTATCTCTAAAGATACATTTACATTAACAAACAGTGAAATGAGAATAGATATGAGGGACGAAGAAGTCAGTGTTGAAGAACCTAGTTCCACACTAAATGGGTTTTAGGGATGGGAACATCCTGGCCTCACATGGACTGAATACTCGTTAGCAATTGGAGTGCATCTTCTGGTGTTGTTTAATCCCAACGGAATCAGGTCTGTGAGTTCCACCACCACCCTGCAAAGTGAAGCAAGGCAAGTGGTGACAGATGGAAAATTCACTTTGAAAATGCACTCCTGATGCAATTAAAAAAGCTGCCTTAGGTACATCTGGGAATTCCATGCATGAGACGAAATTATCAGTTCAACGTTTAATTTCTCTTTTGCTAGGGATCTCTGTCCACTGGGGGCCGACCAAGCCAGATGAAGTGGGATGGGTTCCTCCACGGTGACACCCTCTTTGGGGGGCTGTAGGGTCTGTCACCTCTATCATCAGTTATAGACTCAGGATCCAATTCATAAGAGGTAATTTTAGAGGCCCTAGACAGAAATCATGCTCAATTCTTCTTTATTTCTATAATATGATATGCATTCATTTACCGGTGTACTAAAAGAAAGGCAGGCAGAAAATAAGGATTTCTGGTTAGAATTATTGGTGCAACTCTAAAGCATCAGCTCTGTTTAGGATCTGTCCCTCAAACCTTTTTCCCCAATGCGGATTTAAGTGGATTGCTAAGTATTTGACAGACCTCAGTATCAAGATCAATACTGAATTAGAAGACATAGCTAAGCATAACCGGGGGAAAATAATTAACAAAATTAAGGAGGGTTTTGCTCTATGGGGAACTATTAAAGTTATCTTTATGGGGTCATGTAAATGTAATAAAGATTCTGCCTGCACCACAATTTAATTCTATATCAGAAATGGTCCCTGTAGACATACCAAAAGATTATTTTACTAAAATTGAATGTGTATCCCCTTCTGGACTAAGGAAAAGAGGAAGAAAATCTTAAAAGTAGAAAGTAATGAATTTTACACAATATAGATTTAAAGCTGCCTAAACTACATCTGTGTCAACAGTATTTAGTTGGTTTAGATGCCACAGTTCACACAAAGGGTTATCCTACTCTGTGAGAAAAGGAAAACGTAGCAATATAGCTGTGCTCTGGGATGGCATACCTAGTCTCCACGACAGAATTTAACCGAGTATTTTTTGTATTTTAAGAATACAGAGAACAGTAAAAAATTATCTGTTAGAAAAATCCCAAATAACACATATGCCTCTGTAAGTATTTGGGTTAATTCTACATTAGAAAACAGAGTGCGGACATGATTTTAATTTGCCTTGTTACAGAAAAGAATTCAGACTGTAGAGTGTGATGTTTTAATATATCTTTTAGAGATGTGTGCAGCAAACCTGAATTGTTCATTACTGATTTAAATTTTTCTAACTAAATGCTAGCAAGAATCTCTCTGAGGATCTGTTGTTCTTTTTTGCCTCTTCCTTTTCATTAGCGCTTTTCCAATTACACTAAAACCAATTTAATCTGATCAGAAGTTGTGTTGAAGTAATGTTGGTCCTTTTCTTAACTCAAAACCAAGGCTATCCTAAGAGAATACCAAACTGAATTCATTTTGTTCTGGTAATGCCACATGGATGGTGACCTTCCTCTTGGCTAACAGCCTTCTCTGTGTCAGAAAGCATCCATCTAGTATCTGAGGTTTTTCCATCAGTGGAAAGATGATGGCACTGTCTAAGCTGGGAGACCCAACAACGCCTCGTGGGTTCACAACCTGGCTGTATCAAAAATCCACCTCATCACGGTTCCCTGTGCTTCCTTTTAATGAGAGCCCGGGATGCAAGTGCAGGGAAGCCACAGCATGCTCCTGCGGTTTACTTTCTAGTGTCTATTGCATCTCTCTTACTAAGTTTCTGGTTCCTGGAATTTTTAACTCAGCGTGAGAAGAATTATCTTTGCCATTTCATCAAAATGTTTCTCTACCAAGTGTCAGGTCAACATAAAATGTTACATGAGGCTTTTTGGCCTGATTTGATAATGTTGGTCTGTGGGATCAGTCCCTGGTGGCACAAAGAGCTTCTTTATTTGAATAAAGGTTTAAAGGATTGGACGTCCAGTCTCTACAGTGAACCGGTGTTGCACTAAATGCTGGTATTTAGCAAGTAGACATAATAAATCATGATTAAACCTCCTTCTAGTCACTTTTCCTCAGGACTAATAATCTTCGGCTACCACAATTTGTCCTCTGTTCCTAAATTAGCACTACACCAGCACTGCGTTCCAATGGTTTAAATAAACATCATTTTAAACTAGGAGACAAGCACTGTGATTATTATCATCATAAACACTAGTCTGGGCCAGGCTGCCGTCTCCATAGTGGCATCTGCTTCAGAAGATGGTTTGAACATGAGGGACATGTGGGTTCATGTGTCTCACACGAAAGTCATTCGTGAATTAACTCTTCGTATCTGCAGACTGGCCTAATCCTCTAAGCTCAACCTTTACGTCTCTTCCAAAATCCTTGGCATTAACATATAGCTTTCAGTTTTTCACAGCAGAGGCTAGCTATTCCTACGAATACTGCTGTTCTTGCTTTCACTGATATCCAGTGACTTTCACTGTTTACCAGGTGAAAACAAACCTTTTTGCCATTTTGAATCTGCTGTCTTCTCATTTCACTCTCCTCTAGCACTTGTGTTGTAAGACAGAAAGGGAAGTGTCTTCTACACGCTATCTGTTAATTTAAATATTTCTATCACATCCTCTATTATTGGTGTCCTTTTTCATAGAAAATAATTCCAAATCCCTTGAGCTCTTCTCTGCCTATGAGTTTTTCCATGCCTCTAACTATCTCCACTCCCTTCTTATGATTTTCATTCTACAGGTTGTCCGGAACCATTCCACTACTGCATGCTGATCCCATGTCCAACCTTGAGCACAAGTCCAACTTACTTCACCTTTCCATTGTTTGGATGTAAGATTGGACTTTGCTAAGGATGATTGGTGAGATTCAGCTGCAGCCCGTCCTACCTTCAGTGTGTTGAACATAGAGGACTCATATTGGCCCACTGCCACACATCCCAGCACAGTGGTATTACCTGGCTGAGGCTGGGCAGAAAAACCAGCTGCTGTGGTCCCCGATCCAGTCTTTGGTACCCCAGGTGCAGACTGTGTAGGTAGTCTGTCTGCACAGGATTTGTCCTTTTAACACCACAGATACAGCAACATGGATATGTGGAGCTCAACGGGGAGTACCCTGGGCTGTCTTCTGCTCTTTTGTCTGGTGCAGTAGAGACATAGTCTAATTCTGCAAACACCTGTTTTAGATTCAGTGAGCAGAACTGAACACAGTATTTCAGGGAAGGCGAAGTATTTATAATGCCATAAAATACAATGACATTTTATTTGCTGCCTTATTATCATCCAGTTTCAGATACATCTGAACACTTTGCCTGCTTTTGTTGAGCACAGCCATTTTTGAGTTTAGAATTTCACTGAGCTACATGCAAGTATGCTTCCTCCTTATACTGTTATGTTTTACTTCATCAACATTCACGTTGCTTGTTCAGTTAGTTTTGTCAGGTCATTCTGAGATTTTCATAGTCTTCTTGAGACTTGCGTGTCTGAATAGCTTTCATGACCACAGAAAGTTACTGTCAATATGTTGTTCATTAATAAAGATGCATGTAATCAAAGTGAGGCACTCAGAGACTTTGGGACTTTGGGATTTTGGAGGACTGAATAAACGTAGTGAAAACACTCTTCAGCACAATTAATTGAAAATATGATATAGGAAAAACTATTTCAGAGTTGCTGTTCTGGGAATCATGGTGATGTGTGATCTTGTTGAGTGGCTTCTGCATGACTGTTAGGGTCAAGCATTAATGTGAACAAGACTTTTTCTACTGTCTTCAGTGACCCTCAGCTGGACCAACTGCCAGTAACCTGTTGCGGTCTCAGTGTGTGTACGCAGTGTTGAGACTTCATTTCCTATTTCTTCCTGCGACTATCATTGCTAAACCAAAGAGTTTATTTCCAGACCTCAGAGGTATTATTTGCAACTTCTCTTTGTGGCTGCCTACTTCTTGCCATCTAATATTCAATTACAAAATGAAGAGTTCATGGATAGCTATCTATCCTTAATAGCTTCCCACTCATCTATGAGCTGAAATGCCATGAAAAATGTGAAAGAGGATTTGGAAGGGCAGGTGCCCTGTCTCTGGAAACATTCAAGGTCAGGCTGGACTGGGGCCTGAGCAACCAGATTTTGTTGAAGATGTCCCTGCTCGTTGCAGGGGAGTTGGACTAGATGACCTTTAAAAGTCCCTTCCAAACCAAATCATTCTGTGATTATGTGTTTCTATGATTCCATGATATTGCAGCTCCACTGGATCACCACTGACTTGTTAGAGAAATTGTTCCCAGATGACAGGTGGCTTTCACAAGTCCAGTTTATCCAACATACTCAGAATTCTTTATGGGCACCTTTTTCCATCCTGTGTTTTATAGTCAGGATTTGGGGTGCTAATTTCTTTACTAAGTTTCATTTATGGTCATCAATATTGTTGCAAATAGCTTGGTAAAAACAAACAATTCACCTCCATCCCTGGAAAGATGACGGAATGGCTTGTTCTGGATGTCATCTCAAAGCATATGGAGGAAAAGAAAGCTACCAGAAGTAGTCAACATGGGTTCACCAAGGGGAAATCATGTCTGACTAACCTGAAAGCCTTCTACGATGGCATGACTGGACGGAGAGATGAGGGGAGGGCAGTGGATGTTGTCTACCTTGACTTCAGCAAGGCTTTTGACACTGTCTCCCACAGCATCCTCATAGGTGAGCTTAGGAAGTATGGGTTAGATGAATGGACAGTGAGGTGGATTGAAAATTGGCTGAAAGACAGAGCTCAGAAGGTCATGATTAGGGGCACAGAATCTAGTTGGAGGCGTGTAACAAGTGGTGTTCCCCAGGGGTCAGTACTGGGTCCAGTCCTCTTCAATATATTCCTCAATGACCTGGATAAAGGGATGGAGTGTACTCTCAGCAAGTTTGCTGATGACACAAAACTGGAAGGGGTGGCTTCCCTACAGCGAGACCTGGATAGGCTGGAGAGTCGGGCAGAGAGGAACCTGAGGAAATTCAACAAGGGCAAGTGTAGGGTGCTGCACCTGGGGAGGAATAACCCCATGCACCTGTACAGTTTGGGGGCTGTCCTGCTGAAGAGCAGCTCTGTGGAAAAAGACCTGGGAGTCCTGGTGGACAGCAGGATGTGCCAGCAATGTGCTCTTGCAGCCAAGAAGGCCAATGGCATCCTGGGGTGCATCAAGAAGAGTGTGGCCAGCAGGTCGAAGGAGGTTATCCTCCCCCTCTACTCTGCCCTGGTGAGGCTGCATCTGGAGTACTGTGTCCAGTTCTGGGCTCCCCAGTTCAAGAGGACAGAGAACTGTTGGAGAGGGTACAGCAAAGGGCTACAAAGATGATTAGGGGTTTAGAACATCTCTCTTACGAGGAAAGGCTAAGGGACTTGGGTATTTTTAGTCTGCAGAAGAGAAGGCGGAGGGGGGATCTGATCAACCCCTATAGATACTTAAAGGGTGGGTGTCAAGAGGATGGGGCTAATATTTTCTCAGTGGTGCCCAGTGACAGGACAAGAGGAAATGGGCACAAACTTGTACAGAGGAAGTTCCATCTGAACACAAAGAGGAACTTCTGTACTTTGAGGGTGGCAGAGCACTGGAACAGGCTGCCCAGAGAGGTGGTGGAGTCTCCATTGCTGGAGACATTCAAAACCCACCTGGACTTGATCCTGTGCAACCTGCTCTAGGTGGTCCTGCTTTGGCAGGGGGGTTGGACCAGATGATCTCCAGAGGTCCTTTCCAACCCCATATCATTCTGTGATTCTGTAAAAAACCCCAACATGCAAACCTGCAGCGTTTAGCTCCTTTTGTGTGACTATGTTTAGTAACACAAGCAGTTGAGCAGTAATAAAATGGGTTGTTACGCTCAAATCCCATTTTTTTAGGTTAGATTGTGGATTTTGTCATGTGCAAACATCTATGCCAAAATCTGTCACCTGGATGTTTGTAATTTGAGGACTCAGAACTGTGCAGACTTCTGTGCAAGGAGGCAAAACCACCTACTCATAAAGGGAAGCCACACTAAAAAAATCCCCCTGGTCTGCAGTGATGCAGTTTTGGGACACAGTAACACAAGAAATATAAATGATACTGGACTCTTTCATTCCAGACACTCTGTCTCCCTAATGATACATCAGAGTATTTTCATCTAACCTCTCCTGCTAAATCATTGGTAGTATTGGCTAGATATTGATGATAAATGTATCATATTGATAGCTAAATATTGGTAGCTAAATGTATCATAATGCATCATTGTAACATCTCCAATACCTACTGATAAATGGCTTCAATCTCTTGCTACAACAGCAGTTTATGAAATAATATCACATAAACTTCAAGATAAACTCCCACAATTTGAAGAGATTGCCTCTTTTTACACTTTATAAATAGAAGCAAAGATTGTACATCTCCTCCAATATATGTGTTGAAACAGTCTAGTCTAATTCCCAAAAGGACAAGTATAAAGCTCAAAGGGGAGCTCTTTGCTGGTCTAAATTGTCATAACTGCAGGAAAGCTACAGCAATTTACTCCATGGAAGGATCTGTCCTTAGGAGCCTGCCTACTGTTACCTCTCCACCTCTCCAGCTTTACTGAAGTGATTTCTTTTTTCTCTCCTTTTACAAGGAGGCCACACCCAGGGACACCTAGCTGGTTTGGGATCTCCAAAATGGAACAGATGAAGAATCCCATACTTTTAAAAGAAATTATCCTGGTGATCTGCAGCAGGTGCTCCCACTCTTTCAAATTCTTTCCAAAGGGGCATAATATTAGTTTCTAATCACAAGAAGTCTTACGACACTTATTCTGCGGTAGGAAGCTTTCGTGAGCCAGATGAGATGCTGACCTGACTCCTGTTTTGCCTGAACTTGCACTTGTTAACATCTTGTGCTGGATAGTTGGAGGGGTAAAAAATTCCATATTGTCAAAATATTTTCAAAACATTTCAATAAAATAATTTCATGAAGCATAAGTGGCAGACACAAAACAGGTGACAGTGAGGCACATAGTTTATATCATTGCTCACATTTCCACCTCTGAGTAGTTAATTTATCTCCAAGCTGTACTTATAAAACCATCATTTATTTCTGGTATGGAATAAATGTACACATGCATTTCATCTAATCAAGGCAGGGTACAGGCAGGAACTAGCTGACAAAGTGTTCCTCATGATCTTTTAATGTACCTCTTCTCTTTCGTATATTCCCTTCAAATGTCATCTCCTCCTGTCTTCTGTCAAACTGTTGCAAACATGAAAATAATAAATAATACATACTTTGTATTCCAGCAACTTTATACAAGTGCTCTTAACATATAAGCTCTCCAGTGAGCCAAAGGAGAGAAAATTTGAGTTGTAGCTCTCTTATCTTAAAATGAGTGAGAAACCATTATGGTCCATTTATGCCACATCCCGCAGCCAGTGCTTGGGAGCCGAAGGAAGGAAGATCTTCCCTCGGTACATACAGCACTGGCATATTGACAGTAACACTAGTTCTTGAAACAGAGACCCCCAAGAGCCTGCAGCAAAGCCCCCAGGAAGTCTATGAGCCAGTTCATCTCACATCCCAGCACTGCTATGGTGATGTGGACTAAGCCCCACCTGAACACAGTGGCTGGCCAAGGGTATGGAAATCTGCTTGCCTTGGGAATGGTTGCCAACACATGAAGAGCTCTTCCTAGGAGAAGAGGACCTTGCTTTCATCATGCTAGGGACTGCTGGGCAGTGAAGAGGACTTGCAGTTTAAACTTTGCCATGTCTTGTGTTTGTGTGCAGGGCAGAGTTGGTCCTCCCTTTCTTCCTTCAAATATTTCAAACTCTCAGGAATTTGGAAGAGTAGGCTCTCCTGCCTTTACTTTTGGGGTGATGGAACACCAAATTAAAATGACAATTAATGGAAGGTGCCAAGAATCTAGTAGCATTTTGCTGGCCATGGATACCCTGGCCAGTGAGGACAGCTTTAAAGTCCTCTTGCCCTTCTGTTAACACAGAGACATAGTCAAAAGGGCCTTCGTTGTCCCCCATGCTCCCCTGTGCAGAAGGAACAGGCATTGCTAGAGGGCAAAGGGGGCTGATCAAGGACTTCATAATTAAATAAAATGAATTAGCAAATGCCAGAGTCAGCCAATGAAATGGTTTAAGGTAAATAAACACTCATGCATTTATACATAAAACCAAAACTTGTATGGAGGAGATCAAGCCAAGCAAACCCTATCGTATTCAGCTATATATTTGTATAGTAAAAATGAGAAGATTTCTCAGCTCTCAGGCAAGGCAGCTCCCCTAAGTGCACCTGTTTGGTTTTGCTTGTTTGTTTGTTTGTTTTCCTTTCCTTCCAGCTGCTCACAAGACCAATAAAACACTAAGTAACACCATTATTGTAGAACAAGCTGCACAGCAAAGCTGCATTTACTGGAATGATGTCACGTTATTGTTTCCATTCCATTAAATGTTTACTTTAGGCCTTTTATAACTGTTAGAGGTATAAAGGTTATTCTTCCAGCCTCAAAGAAATGCAGTGAGAGGCAATTTTCCGAGTGGTGCAAAAAAGTTATGCACACAAATCTCACTATTCATGCACTCAATAAGAAAATTTAACTCCCTGCCCGCTCCTGCCCCTCCCAGCTTTTTCAGCAAGATGCAGCAAGATTTAGAAAACAAAGAGATAAAATGTTTTGGCCTGAGTGTCAGTGAAAAGAACAGGACGTTGTTTTTCATCAATTATTCTCCTTTATGATTTGATCTGCTTCATCCCCTGTACATTTTAAGCAAAGCATTTGCAGAGCACAGGGTTAATAATACAAGCTGCATCATGTATATGCTCTTTTCAGCTTGATGGTATGAGATTTGGGCTTTGTTCTTTTCTTTTGTAACAGCAAAGTATTTAATTTTATTTGCCAGACAGACACAGAAGAATGTGTCAAGGGTTCTGAAAATCAAGGAATTAAACTCAAGCATTCAAATGGCCCAGATGTTTCTTGGGAAGCATTACACAGGGATGAAAAAGCTCTGAATATTATGGGTTATTACTGGCAACAAAGCTGAAGGTAACCATAAACTCAGGGAACAGGTCACTTACATTATGTTATGTTTGCATTGATTAAGGCACAGAAATCTTCATAGATCTGGGTAAATAAACAGGAAAGCAAGGTGCAACATTTATGGTGATTCTGGAAAGAACAGATTTAAGAGGTTGTGATTGTATTTCACAGGGCTGTGTCTTATAGATCCTTGCTAGTCTTTACCTGCTTATGGTAATTTAAACTTCCAATTTTAGTCAGGATTAAAAACAGTGAGAAGGAAACCTTGATTTAAAGAGCTGATTTTATTTTTGTTTTGCATTTGTACTTGGTAATTAACTTTTTTCTCACTGACTGGCATAATAATTAACACAAGCTGATTTGCAACCATATTTGCAATGTATATTTGATACATGTTGATACATTTACATGTCTTCCTTATCGTATAAATATACACAGTGAGAGTGTGAGAATTATTGTAATTTGTTCAGATGCTTACGTTTTACATTTATATTATCTCAGAAAATGGCAAAAGACTTTTCTAAATGATGATTCTATTTGGAGTTTGTATCAAAATGCATTGAGGTGGAAACTAAAAATCAATTTAAATGCATAAAATTGGTTTAATTAATTGTATTTAACTGTCGTAAACATATGGCATTGCTTTTTTCCCTTATAAAAAGGAAAGTTATTTAAAACTAGCCAGATTACCAAATGGATGAAGTGGATGCATTATTTAGTGAACTGAGAGATTATTTCCTGACTCCAGGAGCTGGTACTTAGATATGTAACATGCAAATAAATGGCTAGTGAGATTATCAGAAGTGCCTATAAGGGCTAGTGCCCCATTTCCCCCGAAGTCAATAAGAGTTAGACATTTAATCTGTAGGAGAGATTTTGAAACTCCCACTGCTCATCTGTCTCCATCTCTGGGCACCAAAATATCTTTGGAAATCTGACCCCTCACCGTTAGAGTTTTTTTCTGTGTTACTTTCTCTGCTTTTTTTATTCATAGTCTAGAAGGGAAAACAATCCTGCATTTTCAGCCTTCAATCCATTTCTGAATTTTGCATGAGCAATGCTAATTAAATTGCAAAAATATTTGCTGTACCTCCTAGTTCAGCTAAAACAAACATGAAAGAAAACAGAGACTTTTCTGTATAGTAAAACGCTTGAAAAATGTGCAAAACCCAATATCAGCATCACAGTAAATGCAGGAAAAGCAACACATTTCTGGTTTTGAGTAATCATTATTTTAATAAAGTCTATGCTGATCTTAAAAATGTAATGTTTTTTTACTAATTCCTCACGTAGTTTTAGTTGAACCACTGAGTAGGAGAATCTTTCTACTATACTGAAATAATGCTGAGAAAAGCTAAGCTTTAATAGAAATTACCAGTGTTTTAGATCTGATTTCAGTTTTATTTTTAATGCATTTAGTTTTACTATATTTTTAATTAAATACAAACATCAACATTTAGTCTAACTTCTAAGCACCTCTAGAAATTCCAAGCAATTACACCGGATGCCTGAGCTGTCACTGGGGCATCACATCTCTCCAACTGGAATCTAAGCAGGCCACTGCAGAAAGTACCAGTGTCAAAACCATACCTACCATCTCAAATTTGGCGTTTCAGTGCCTTCTCTGATGCACTTTCAGGTGCTTCCTTATACTCAGGATGCCCTCCCTGAACTTTCTAATTTTTCTTACCCATCGGTAGTTTTCCCAGTAGTTAATTGCTCAGTACTTAAAATTTCACCCCTTAATTCTATCCTGATTTTTTCTAGTTTGAGCTTGCTCTTGTATGTTACTGCTCATTCTTTCCATTGGGTTGTGAACCAGCTGCTGTCAGAAATTCCTTCTCTATGTGGATTACAGATTGACCAAATCCCTTCTCTTCTTTGCTGACTAAATACCCTTAAGTTCTTGTGCCTTGTTGCACAGGGTATGTTTTCCAGGTGCTGTATCACTCCCATAGAATTGTTCTGAGCCCTACAAACTTTTTTCCCCATTTGGAAGTGTAGAACTGGGAGTGCGATTCCAGCCAGAGCCTCACTCTTTTGGCATTTCTAGACTCCTACGTAATACTGACATGTCAGTATATTAATGGATGATACCTGCTCTCTGTTAGGCATTGTGTTATAGCTGGGCTCATGTTCAATTGGTTAGCCATTGCAACACAACAGTCCTTTTCCAGGGTTACTCATTTCCAAGTCACAGTTTTTCACTCTGTAAGTGTGACTTATATTCTTTACTCCTACTTGTATGACCCTGACTTTACCAGTGATGAAATTATATATTTTGAATTAGTTTATTTCACCCGGCTATCCAAATTGCTTTACAGAACTAATCTGTTCTTATTACTTACAATGTCAACAACGTTTTTGCCAGCAGCAGGCTGTACTAGCAATTATTTTATACTTCCTCTCAGATGATTAATAAATATATTGAATAGCTTAGGCCTGGTGAACAGATTCCTGCAAGAACTCCCCAGAAATTCCTACATTATGATAATTAACCAATTACAACATACAAATTTCTGAACTATTTAAAATGTGCTAAACTGATACTGTATGGTGCTAAACTTTTAATGACAACATAGTGTGATTTCCTGCCAGTTGCTTTACACTGTCAAGCTTTGTCAGGACAGCATATTTTCCTCTGTCAAGGAAGACTGCTGTCCTATTAAAAGCATATATTTTTGATCTCCCTTAGACTTTCTAAATACTGCTTCTTCTTGATGCTACAGTCTACAGACAATATTTTCTCTTTTTTTTACTGACTCATGAGAAACTTTCAGAACATCACATGCAGCACCATAAGGGATATTAGCATGATCCGCCTATTTGGTGCCAGCTATTTTTGAGTCCTCCACCTTTGTGTGCTACCAACGTGTTCCTGTCTGCTAAGCACTGGCAAAGATTTTTTCCTCATTGGAGAAAATTGTCCTGAGTGTTCAGTCTCTGGTAAGAATTGTATTTTTCAGATGTGGCCAAAAAAGGAGGAATCCTTTTTGCTGGTATTTAAA
>KZ507398.1:29225-39225 GCA_002844005.1 Limosa lapponica baueri
GTTGGGAGAGGCTGAAGGTGGTTCTGCCGCTCTCGAGGGGTTGAGTGGAGAGCGAGCTCAGGTCTGCTGCGAGCTCTGAGGGCAGTCACTGTCGCCCTGAGTGGGAAGGGGGCCCTGCGGCCGCCGGGGGCTCCGCCAGGTCGAGCGGAAGAGCTGCGAGGTGGGCTTCGTGCGTTGCTGGCCGTGCCTGCTGCAGGGTCGTTTGGGGGTGAGGTTGCAGAGGTGTGCTGGAGGGTGGCTGTGGCACAAGTTCTACCATGGCTGCCGATTTCTTCCCCTTGTGCACCGTCGTCAGGAAAAGGCCTTTCTTTTTCGAGGCCGCAATTAAACGGGGGGTTTTGTCACGCTGCCCCGTCAGTGTACAGGGCAGTCTTGCCGTATACCTCGTAGAGGCAGGAAATCTTACCTATTTTACCAAAACAAACGTTGAATGGGATATTTCTGATTTGATAGTCCACAGAGCAAAATCATTGCTAAGTTCAACACCAGAGTATCAGTTTTGTCTAGTTTTAACACAGTCTTCACTTTTAAGAAAAGTTACAGTTATCTATTTGAATCCCTCTTATTATGACTGTAAGTGCAAGGTTTTGACGTTAAATATTTGGTCACAGTGGGGTTTATTAAGGCTGCACCCTACGAAGACTGCACTGGCAGTCCTGGAGAGACAGGAATTAGTATGTGTGCTGGATCAGGATGTTAAATAGTCCAGTTTCATACAATCAACGTTGTATTATGACTTATCTAGTTTCAGTTAGTAGAAGACTTAACAGTAAGATAGGCACACCTTCTAATACCTTGATTAGCTTTATAAGATTGGACTTGTAGTCTAGAAAAGTAAAATGGATTTATCACTCTGTTTATGCTTTTTACTCGGAAGGCACTTCTAAGTTCATAGGCTCCAAATGGGGAGCAGTTCTCAAGTACTGCCACAAACAAGAAATTGATTGTTAATCCTGTTTCCTGTCACTATGCAGCGCATGCAAATCATGAACTTGTGTGTTATTTGTAAACCAGAAAGCTTTAGTGCAGTCTTATTGAGTGGCTTGGTGACTGCCTTTTGCTTTGGATCCCTTTCATGGCCTCAGGTATTGTTACTGTCTTTGCTGGAGAGGAATATTTCAAGTGTCTTCTGCATTTTTAAGTGGATGGCGTTGTGTGCTGGTTTTTATAGACAAAGTATTCCGAGGTATGGGTAAACAAGAATTACTTAGGTTACATTTTGTCAGTCTGTGTATCATTTTTTTAGCTAAAAGTATAATTTATTTGTCTAGTGATTTTTGAGAAAGCTGTTGTATGTAATAAGACACAATTCTACTTTTGTAGAATTCGTAATTTGTAGAAGTTTCACTACTGGCTTATTGCTGCTGTTTGATATTTTTACTGAGAGAACTGTATGGTAAATCTGAATAGCTTTTCAGGTGACCATTGCTTAATGATAGATCATCACAAGCGTTACCTGAACTTACCCTCATGTTCCTAGATTGGGGGAGAGCGAAGGAAAAGTCTTTACTAGGCAATGAACAACTGTGTGGAGGCCTCAGCAGAGCTGGTGCAGGGCAGCATGTTCACGTGGTGAATGCTGTATCATTTGGCTACATTCTCTTGGACCTGGCAGTGGCCTAATGATGCCAGTCTGGTTATTCAGATAACTGCATGTAGAACCAGCTCAGTGTCTGTAAGCCACTGTCTGTAGCACTTTGAACTCTTGACACTAGCTTGCACGTTCTTTTTCTCCATTTCTCTGCTTCTGCAGTTTAAGTGAGTCTGACAGAGCTGAGAACAAGATATTAAAATTTAGTAGTGTTTGTTGTCCTGTGTGAGCAATTTCTTTACTGCTTAGTGTGCTTGTTCTCTTTGTTCACTTGATTTACAGAAACCCATGGATGCTTGTTTTGATTTTGTTCCAAGTTTACTGCATCTAAATTACAGAGTAGATTGCTTAAATTCTGACTAGATATTAGTTCAGTTACAACATACTAACACTTTTCAAATTATATACAGTTAAAATTAACATACACAAAGTTTCTAATGTTTCTACTTTGTTTCTACTGCCACCCTTTCCCTGATGTTATACTCCCCTTGTTGCTGGCACTCTGGGTCTTTAGATCTCTGGCTCAATGTGGTAGCCGTGATGGACACACACACACAAAAATTCAAGCATGTCATCGGCATCCCAAATCCTTTGTTGAGAGGAGTATGATGGCGTTTTGTACTTTTCAGAGTCTACATACATAAATGCATATCAAAATTCCCCATCTTAGTTTTTATTCTTGTTTTGCACTCCACATTTTATCTGAATTTACTGTATGTGGTGTGTTTTACATATGTTGAATAGTTTTTGTTTGTTATCCTAAAACTGGTTTTAACAATTTCTCAGAGTTGTGATCCTTTGACCAGTATTTGACCAATAGTGGTGAGTTGTTTATAACACTAGAGCATTTCAGCATCTTTCTGTGCCTGTGTTTTCAAGGGCTCTGCTATCATCCAACGCTCCTGCTCTCTTAATATTTGATCTTTTATGCTACGGTTTTTTATTCTAAGTCAGAGATAGCTCTTTTTTTTTAATAACCAAAATCAATATAATACTGTTATATTTTACATGATTTTACAAAGCTGAGCAAAAATTAAAACAAAGCATAATAGCATTTATAGTTAAACAAGTAAAAATGTAGGCTGGCCGAGACATGTCCAGGCAAAGTCTGACTATTCCTGACAACTGTTTTGTGAGCCTAATACAAATCCTGTGGCATCTCAAAAAAAAAAAAAAAAGCTTAATAAATTACGGTATGTTGTGGGGTACTTATAGGCAGGCATTCCTCTGAGCTGAAACAGTTTCCACCTGTGACAGGAGGGGACTTGGTGTTGGTCCATGATGGCTTAAGCTAATCTAAATCTGAGGGGCTGTGTTACAGCCTCCTCCTTTGTGCCCTGCACAAGGATTTAGGTGGACACCTGTTTGTTTTTTTCAGGGAGCTGATCTGCTGAAAAATAACCAGGACTTAAAAAAATAAAAGAAGTTGTTTTGAAGGATGAGGCCTGCCTGGACCAGTGTGCCACTCAACTGTACACATTTCTGGGCTAGTACAAAGAAAGGGATGAAAACAATCAGGGAAATGATACAAATGCAGTGGACAGGATTCGGGTTTCCTTTTAGAGAATAGCTGTGTGAATAAGCAAGTAAACTTAGCTTGTGTTTGTTGTGTGGTAACAATATGCGCATGCACAGTTACTCTGCAGTAGCTGGCCTGCTGTAAGTGAAGGTAGCTTAAAAAAACAAACAGAGAGAAAGGCATTGTTATCTTACACTCCCTGCGGGGGAGATGGTGCAGCAGCTCCTGCTTCTGTGACAGCTGCATGCAGATACAAGAATAAGTATGGCTTGGTCCCACTCCACCCTTCCATCTCCAACTAGTTGCCTAGTTATGTACTCTCTACTATAGTTGGCATGCATGTGACTTGAGTCAACTTACAAACATTAACGTTGCCCACATATTTTGGACTAGAACAACTGTATAGGTATTTATTCCTAGTGTGTGAGAAGACTCAGAGGCTTATTAGACATGCCATAAAGTGACTGACTTAAAATTTCAATTAATTTTCCTTCATTTTTTCTGTGTTTGCAGTTTAGAAAAGTACATTCAATTTAACCTATAATACAGATTTTCAAGCATATTCAATGCTCAGACTATACAACTATATCAAAAAAGATAAGGGTCAAGAACGATTAGGATGTATTGAATTTTTTGACATTTCATTTGTCTTTTTTTAGTCATCTGCTGTAGCGCATTCTTTTCTCTCATTAGTTACCTAACTCATCACTTTTTTTCAAACTAGGAACAAAGCAGCTATTCTGCTTTGGGATATTTTTTTTTTTTAGCTGTGTATCATAAATTCTTTGTGTGCCCCTCTCAAGAGAATATGTATTGTAGGTCATGGATACTTCACATGCCTTCATGTTTCTTACGTTGCTATGTATGAATGTAAGAAATTTAAACCACAAATGGGGAGAACATTTTGCTCCTTTTGACCAGTCTGGTAGCCAGGCTCTTTGTGATTGCATACTTTCATTAGTTTGTCATTCAAAAAAAAAGTAGATTTCACAAGCATGAATAATTTTTGCTGTATTTGTGGCTTATGTCCTAATAAGCAATTCCGTTGGTTTAATCACTTCAAAATAGTCTTACTCAGTAAATCCGAACTCAGACAACCTGCTGGATAGTGAGGGAATTGATAAAAAAAAAAAAAAAATTGAAAAATATCTTATTCTCATTTCAGATTGGCAATGATTTTGAAAACTACTGCAAACAAAGTAAGTTGGGTCATGTGAAAATAGCACTGACATTTGCCCATAGTTTCTCTCTGATTAAGTGGAAGTGACACCAGTAGATTAGAATGAGACTAAGACAATTCACATTGCAATTGTGTTAGTTTAACTTTAACAATCTTTTAACACTCTTGTTTAAATGTGGCTGACATACCATAATTACAAATCTACAAGCCTTGATTATAGAATTTTACATCATGAACCTATGGGGAAAGTCTATTGATTTTTGTGAAGCAGCTCTTTTTTAAAACCACCTTTCTAGAACTATGGAATCTTCCCAAGATTGTTCTTTTGCCTGTTGCACTGGTGTTGATACTGTTTTTTTCTTTTTGTAAAATATCTCATATTGCCAAGCAATTTACACCATGAGCTGGGTTTTTTTTTTAATTATTATTTTTCCCCCGAGCACAGAAAGTTCTGCAAGTTACACGACACTGTTCGTCTATCTTTAAATTTAAACAGTTCTTTTAAATTACATTGTTTTACTGGTGAGTTCAGGATATGTTTTGTGCAAGTAAAGTATGAAGTTTTGCAGAGAATGCAGACATACCTTTTGCAGTATGGTGACTGTTGCTAATTCAAGCACAAAACTAGTTAATTTTCTTTGTTACAGAAGAAATTTTCTGTTTCTGGTCTAAATCACAATTTTTCTCAATCTTCTGCCCACCATATGAATTATGGTCACTTTCTTGCTTGTTTCCCACTAGCCATCCATAGGCACTAGCTCTGATTCTTAGCATTAATAAGAAACTCCTGTCTCCTTTCTTTATTCTTAATATAATTATAAGATTGTATGCAACAACTGCTTGTCAGCTCAATTAATGGGAAGGGCTGGGATATCTTTTATTACACAGGTATTGAGGAATGATCTGCAAAGCTGCTCAGCTATACTGAGTCAGCATGATAAAGCAATTTAATGTGTTTACACTGCACGTCAAAGAGCTCAGGGATTCAGGAGGGTGAATGTATTGCATGCACTGCTGGATACAAACTGACCTCATCCAAATTAAATAACTGTCTCCTGGAGTCTTAAACTTGGGTTCAGTGCTATCCAAATGTGGTTGTTGAGGTCCAGAGCTACTGAGATACATCTTAAGTCCCTTCTGTAGTGCTTCTGGCATCAGGATGGAATACAGAAAGTCCTGAGTTGGCCCTGCCTTTGAATACCACTTCGGTCTTTTAAACTTAGTCTCTGTCCCACACTGCTTTATGAGAACTGGCTGAGAAAAGAGTGCACCTGCATTTGCTAATGCTGTTTGAGTTAACATCTGTGGCATACATAGTTAACCAACACAAATAATTATTGAAGGATAATTGCAGGTTAACTCTAGTCTCCAGAAACAAAACTACTTGTTTGAAGGGGTTCCTATATCTCTGTGTTTTTCAATGGGTGCTTTTCTTTAAACTTCAGGAATACCAAATGGTAGTGATACATCTCTTAAAAAGCAGTGAGAAGAGCATAGTGGTTGCTGTGAAAATCGCATAGTGTGGTGGTGTTTTGGGGTTCTTTTAATGATTTTGATTTCATTTACCTTTTGAGCAGACCTAAACACTGGTTCCCTTTTAGAAGTATCTTGCAAATTTACATTATAAATGGTCAGATCTTTAACAGATTACCGTCTTCATATTCCTTCCTCCATCCCATTACCTCTTCTAAAAAAAGATAAATAAAAGCCTCTAGTGAAATGCACGATTCTGGCATCTCATTGTTTTTGTGTTTACAAAAACATTGTGTTTTACAAAAACATCTCATTGTTTTTGTGTTTACAGTTTTGTCTCCTGAGGCAAAATTGTCCTGTGCATGTCCATAGTAATCTATCGATGTCATCATTTTAATTGGCAAAACTGTTGCACACCAGGTTTGTCGCCGTAGGTGTCGGTAGTGATGCTGTACTAAGGAGGAATGGATTTTTTTTTTTTTTTTTTTTTCAAAAAAAGACAGGCAAAACTGTTGCTTTGCAATCTTAAATTCTTTAAGCAGTCTTTCACAAGTTTGGAAATACAGTAGTTACAGATACTGGCAAGCCCTAATTCCATGCCATTATGCATACATGTAGTGCTGTTGTCTTGTTTTTGATTGTACATACTTTTTTCATGGCATTCTTACTCATGGCTTGGAGCCATATATTCACCTGTGCGAATAAAACAGTTACAAATAATCGTTCTAAATTAGAATGTGGATCTATGGAAAAACTAAAAAAAAAAAAAATAAATTAAATTTATGGTATTGCTTTGTATACAGAAAACAAGCTGCAGCTACATTAACAACCATAATCCTTCCTGGCTTGACTTTGAGTCAAGTCTTATGAAATTATGTGTATCATATAGGTGGAAATCTCATTTGGGATCACGAGGTCCATCACATTTTCTTTAAACTGTATTAACTCTCCTGATGCATTGTGAATTGCCTACAGACATATTATGGCTGTAGTTCTATTTAATTTTGCTCATTACTATCACGCTTCCAATTGGTTATCTCCAGTTGTGGTGAGGGGGCAGGGAGGGGAGGAAGTAGATTCTATGCCTTTTCTCCAAAACAAAATTCTTGACTGGAGATGATCACTGAGTTATAGAAGGGAAAATGGAAGCGGAGATCTATGTTAACCCCAATTGTTGCCACAACAGAGGCCCTATTTCTTGTTCTTGCTTCTCTAGAAGTGAAGTTCTCAGGCTTTTTATGTTTACAACTTCCATTCTGTTCCCGTGCCTTTCTCTCCTGGAATTTTTGCCACTCCAGAGCCTTTTCAGGATGGGCTGATAAGCTTTTCACTTCTCTTCAACTTTTGTCTTCAGCCCATCAGAAATGCTCTTTCAGTTCTCTTGCTGGAGTCGCCTTTTTCTTCTTTGCCCCCAACCATCCAAATTGCTTCTTAGAGTACCTCAGAAAAATCTTTATCCCCAGCCAGCATTTTCTGTCTTTTGAGTGGTCCATACCTTAAGAGCTTTCATCCTGTTTGAGTCTCCTGGATTCTTCCATTCCTCTGCCCTGGCTCTGATCCCCGACTGGGTGCTGGCATTCAGGGATGCCCTAGCCAGGCAGACTTTCTCAGTGGAGCAAAGTTGTTGCTATGGCAAGGATTTTAAAAAAAATATGTAAGAATGTATTGCAAGAGCTGGGAAATAACTGTGTTGAGAGGCAAGGACAGAATCTGAAGCCCTGGAGATCCAGAGAAATCTCTGGTAGCAGAGATCCTATAAAAATGTTAAACCCAAGTAATTCTTAACTTTAAATAATTTTCTGACTGAAAGAAAGACCTCTGTAACTGATTTTCATAGTCTTCATAGTAGAAATCACTGACAAAAGCCAACCTTGCGAAGTTAACCTGAAATGTCATGGTAACTCAGATTTGTAAGCTATAGATGCAGGAGGGGCTAAAAATGATGCATATACTTGTGTGTGGTTACATCTTGACTCTAAAAATAGAAAGCTTATATTTTATGATGATTTTATCACTGTCAAGAAAACGAATGCATGAACTTGAGGTCCTGTCCAAATCAGAAGGTAGTCACTCATGGCTAAGAAAACATGGCAGATGGTGATAACTGTGTCTAATATTGTATTTTTTCCTTCTTCCTTCCTTGACTTTTCCTCGTAGGTCCCAGTCTGTAATGCGTGTGTACCATTAGTGAACCCGGGAATGCGCATAAGCAGTTTGCAGATTTGATACTTGATAGTTTGAGCTCTGCAAGTAGTGATGATTAGCATAGCGCCAATATTACTGCAGTTGTTGAATTACTTGTGTTATAGTTGTGCATAGTGTTTATACTTGCAATTTATTATACTATAACAAAAAAAAAAAAGCTGTACCTGTACAGTAACACTGTTACAGATTTTTAGGTGTGAACTAAGTCAGCATAGATATTTCATTACATAGTTAATACTTGCTGTCAGCTTTGGGCTTTCTGTGTGCCTAGGCTGGATCCATGGCATATTAGCATATACTATGGTTAATAGTAACACTACATTTGAAGAGATGCGTGTCCTTGCAATAGTAAAGCCATTCAATAACAAAATTGAGAAATTACCTGTCATCTTCAGAGCTGCACCGAGCTTGCTTAGTCCAGCCAAAGAAGTGTTTCTTGTGTTGATTTCTCCAGTGCTGGAGAGCAGTCTTTATTTGGTGGCTTAAGCACATAGGTGTCGTTCTAGCTTATGTAGAACCTTATTTGTTGGCAATTGCTAGAGGTTGTGGGAAACATAACAAGAGGAGTGTGCTTGCTCTGTCCTTGTACCATTTTCCCATTTCTATTCTAGGCATGCAATAGTAGCTCCTGCCTGTGACTGTGGCTCAGGAAGGTGGAATTTTTGTCTGCCTCGTACAGAGGATCTTAATTTCATTATGCATTTGGAAAACACATGTTATGCATTTTTTTTTTTTTTATCTGTCAACCTTCAGATAAACTGTGTGCTCTTTTTATGGTCAGAGAGGTAAATCTGCTCATGATGCAACTACAGGGGATGATGCTGACATTGATGTATAAGGACTAGAGCAGGAACATATATACCTTCGGGGAGTGAGAAAGGAGGGGGATTTCGGGCTTTTTCAGCAGCTGGAAGTTTGAACAGTTTAAAACACTTGCAGCTCTGCACCCTAAACAGGCTAGGAATGAAGTCCCTTAAGAAATCAATGTCATCCTAAATTCGGAGGTCTCATTTCCCTCCCCCTCGCTGGTTCTCTGATCTCTGATGCTAGTCAAACCTTTTGCTGAGCTTGCTCAATTTGCTTAACCCAGGAGAAAAACTGTCAGCTTTTTTTTTTTTTTTCTTACTGTGTTAATTTCCTGCTGTTTTGGTGAACTGAATTGGCTCATGGAGAGATCATTTGAGCATTAGTGCTGGCAGAGATGTATGCTGGGGTGGTCGGGGAAAGCAGACCTCTGTTAGCAGTGGTCAGCTTTTTCACTGTCTTGAACCATCTTGTGTTGCTTTGCTCTTCAGCCTGGGAGCGGAAGTGGGGGAGAGAAAGCGAGTAGAAGAAAATAGATGAGCCAAGTCGTAACAGTATGGAAAAGGTAGTTAAGGAACTACTTTTCTTTTTTTTTTTTTTCCTTCTAGCTCAAGAGTCTGTCAAGCTCTTTGAGCTCTTCTGGGTTTAGTCTGCAGCTTTAAAGTAATAAAACTGTGGTTTTTACACAGAACACGCAATTTGTGGAATTGATTGTTAAGTGATGTGAAAGTCAAACGTGTAAAGGATTTTAAAAGGGCAGCAGCCACAGCCAGGAGCTGACCTGTTGTCTATTAAACATTGATGGTTTAGTTTTGTTCTTCAGTGTTAAAAAGTTCTTAAGTTGATTTCTGGAGGTAGGTATGCCACAGGAAATGTCACTTTAGACTTGATTTGTTTCTTTATACTCTCTACCTAGTAGTGAACTACTGGCTGGCCCTGGAAACAAGGTCCAGAACAACCGGATCGTGTATTTCTTCTTTTTCATTTTGAAAGAATGGCAGGAACTAGTAAAATAGTTGGGTTTTTGGTGGGATTTTTCTTTCTCTGTTTCTGAGCCTGTAGGTTTCTGCTTCAGGGTCCATGAAAAATAACAAAGGAAAACAAGCTGCTTATCAGTAGACTTAAGCCAGGTCTTCGGAGTCTTCACTTCTATTGAACATTTATGTAGAGTTCTGAAGGCTGAAAAGAGCTATTATAAATAGAAACTTGAAATATTTAAATGAGCTAA
>KZ507398.1:44225-71725 GCA_002844005.1 Limosa lapponica baueri
TATGACAAACATTGTGCCTCTTATTTTTTTAGCCAAAAAATAAAATAATTAAAAATGCTGGGTTTAGCGATGTAAACAGCCTTTAGTTCAATGGCATACACGCTTCAGTAAGTGAATCAAAATAAAAACTGCTTTTAATCATATTTCTTTTCCCATGCTTCTCAGGGAATTTGCTGTTCTCATTCAAAAAAAATAATCATCTGTCTTACAGGTTGATTAAAATTAACTTTTTTTTGGAACCTAAAAATAGCAAAGCAAATAATACTGTCTGGAATTAAATCAAGCAACCTTGATCAAACAATTAACTCATCCTCTATTAAATCAATATTTGCTGATGCTAATACTGGAGCTAGTTCTAGTAGTTGGAATTACAGCCCCTGATTTTAGTGTCTTTATTATTAGTAATTAGGCTGCTGTCTTTCCCCAGTACTACTTCTCAAAGCTAGTACTTGGCTGACTTGTAGAAACTGGCCTGGGTGATACCTGCACTACATGCTCTACACGCTGCTGAGGCTTCTTCATAAGGCTGAAAGCCCTGCCTGTTGATGTCATTCCACGGGGGCTGAAACCAGTTCAGGTTGTGTTGCCACAGTCCAGCTTAGAACAGCTGTTGTGGAGCCACAGTTTAAGGCTATTTTAGCAAAACTATTTTTGATGATGTAAACTGTAACAAAGGCTGGGAGAGTTCCTACTGTTACAGTATCAGTATTTTGGAATTTTTCTCAAGATATTACTGCTGTATTACTATTCTTTGGTGCTTCTGTGGCAGCTTCAGTTCACAAAAGGTTCTTGTCACCCCAGTACTGTTCTGTCCATCCTCAGCAACACTTCTAGTAGGGCACTTAACTGTGACAAATTAGGAATTAATTTGCTCTGATGTGCTAACGGGACCATGAAGCTCTCTACAAGACCTTTATTTATTCTCTTTTCATTTGTGTAATATATTCTTTCGTTCTTGGATCTGATTTTGTTTTTTTGGCTGTTAAGTTCTCCCTAAACAATCTCTACTCTATAGGCTGATGTGGTGCTTATTCTTGTTCTGGGAAGGATTTTCTTTGGCACATTCTCAGGTTTGCAGTAGCATCGCAGTGTTTGTTTTGGTCTTGAATTAGCTGTTCAGAAATTACTTCATCATTCTTCAGATCCTGAAGGATGTTTTGCTCCAGATCTAGTGTTGTGTAATCCAACATATATCTAATCAACATATGTAACAAAGTGGGAGATGTAACAGCAAAATTGCAGTATCAACAAATATTGTTTGATAATGGGATTGCAATGTAAAAATTACTGGACTACCTTAATATTCCCTTCTGACCTTCAAAATTTTTTACATTACTCTTGATCTGTGCTTGTTAGCAAAAACCGTCCTGCTCCAAAGTATGGGTCTGTTATTAGGATTAAAAGATGGAGTCTTTTCCCTTAGAAAGATAGGCAATTAAAAAAATTGCTATAATGTAAATTATGGGCCTGTTATTTTCATCTATATCCCCCAACCAGCATCAAGGTAAATGGGGGAAATACTCTGAGGAACAGAAGACTATCAGGCTACTGTGTTATTTGGGAATTTTTCTTTTCATTATTTTGTACGAAAACTAGTAAAACTAGTATGGGAAATAATGCATTTAGTGGCATGAAATGTAGTGATCGGGAAGAAAAAAAGAATTCTGGGATCATAGTTTGTGAACCTGAAAGTGCTGTTTCTTTTCATTTACATGTCATAACTTTGAAAAAAGTTACTACTAAGAAGGATGTCTGTCATTATTCATCTAAAAACGCAGGTGCAGTGGTGTTAGTTAGCAGTGAATAGGAAAGAGGAAAGGCCCTATGACTCTGACAGCCAATGTGGGTCACTTGCAAAACTATCAGAACCTAGGTGATGTTGAGAAAGTCTGGCAAATGCTGATGATAACAATGTTGTCTTTGCAGACATCTTAATACTGTTTGGTTTGGCTACCTGTAATGTGAGGGCTTTTTTGAGATAGCTAGCTTTCTTCCCTGTACTATTGTCTTTATTAGCAGTCATTTGGATCTACAAGGCAGCTGTCTGTTTTTGTTATGTATTTGAAATTAAGTACCAATATATAGCTTTTTAGGATATTCCAAATGGATAAGCACACATGGAATCTTTAAAAATATTTTTAATTTAAACTATTCTTAAAAGAATCATTATACATTATAGCTAAATTCGGCAGTTCATAGATGCATTTTTTTGCAGTGGTTAAGAGCCTTTTTTAATAAAACTGTATTATCCTAGAGGTCTGCAGCTTTCAGGAGGTTTCTTTGTTATCAGTGGTGTAACTTTACTGTAATAGAACCAGATTAACATAATCCCTTGGTTTAATTGCAGATTGGCAAAAGAAAAAGTTATGTATGAAAAAGAAGCAAAACAGCAAGAAGAAAAGATTGAAAAAATGAAAGCTGAAGCATGTGATGATTATGGAATTAAGAAGCAGGTAAACTATGCTAAAACTGGTTTCACATAATCCTTCTTCGCTTTGATTTAATCATAGTCATCTTTAAATAAAAAAAAAAATCTCCTGTATCTTTTTCTAGACTGCTGTTATGTAAATAAATACTAGACTAAAATCCTGTCAGTTGTATAAGTCATAAAAAACATTTGTAGAAACTTCCTTTCCTCCAGAACTGTTAAATTATAAGGAGACTGCATATGTATTACTTAGCACTTGGGATCAGGATGGCTGTCACTCGCTAACAGTGTGTATGAGGCCATCATGAACTCTCTTTCTTAGAAATACCAAAAACCTGAAAATACACGGTCTGGGTGCATTTAGGTAAAGTAAGTGCTTGCTGGTAAGTGCAAATGTTACAGTGAAGTTAGAATGCATTATACTTAATATGAAGATGAAACATTTCAACTTTTGAGTACACTGGTATCCTGTTGGTAAAATCATGGACCTGGAGAGGGAGAGCAATGGGTATGCAGCCGCTCGAGTTTGTAACAAAGTCACTGACCAGCAAGGTGTGCATGCTGTAGTTTCATCTGCTCAAGAGTATGGTTTAGTGTCACTATTATTAGAGTATGATTAAATTCTTCTGGGAAAGTTCCCCACAAAGGACAGTGCTAGCAGACAGTTGGTACATGCCCTTTTGGAAGATGAAGGAGTGTCAAGTTTCCCTCTCTATGAGAGAAGGCTTGGGTTTGGGAGATTTGTGTTCATTCTTTACAGAAGTGGGGCATGTCTGTGTTTAACAGTGGCCTTTATATTCTTTCAACTAAATGTTTTAACTATGTTGTTTTCCTCAAGCATTTCCTAGATGTTTTCTCTTAAATCTTCACAGAAACTGACACTGTAAATAAAAATTATTTTCACTTGTTTCAATAGTCTCGTGGCCTTGTGTTATAAAACCTACTGTTCTCCCATCTTCATTGTCAAACAATGGAAGAATAGGTTAAACAAATCCTAATATAAAAATAAATGAAAACAAGCTCGGAGAAAGCCCTTTTAGAACAAACTAAAACAACTTTTTTAATAAGTTCAGATTTCAGTTCATGTGTGCATGTCCTGCCTTGCTTTCATTATGCCATGAGAAAGAAGTACAAATAAATAATTTGTGTACAAATAAAGAGTTGTATTTATAGAGCTAAGCTGTCTTCTGCCTTACTGAGACTTCAAGTTCCTCCAGAAATAGTATTTCTGAAGACCTGCTGGTGCTAACAAGAACTAATGGATGCAATTTCCATTTTTAGTGTCTCCCATTCATCAGATTATTTGACTGCACTGTGGTATTTCCACATTGACCTGGCAAGATAACATCAAAGTCAAAAACAGCGGAGGCTGGGAACTTCTGCTGTGAAATGATATGTTACACACTACTTGAAGGTATTCTGAGAAACCAATGACAAAAGTCTTCACAGAGAACAGTCTCAATTCAGAAATTGCCTGATCCGCTTTGAAAACAATCGGTTTCTCCAGTGATGTCTTCACATCTTGTTCTTTTAGTGTACTTAGCATTCTGGAAGTTGTTAATACTTTAGATTATGAAGAATTTGGAGGCTCAGAAAGAATATGCACATTTTTCATAGGATTAAATCTGTTACTCTAAAAAAATTATGTAATACAAGGAGAGTTTGCTCAAAAACATATTTTGGATAGAGTTAATACTTTGAGAAGTTCTTCTGGAAAAATATGTGTAGTTAGACATTTTAAGAATTGCTTTTAGTTAGTAATTCCTAATCTGAATAGTTATTTATTTTTAAATGTGGTTGTAGTCTTTATTTCAGTAATGAAAAGTAACATTTGGGGGATGGAAATTAATTCAATCATTTCAGACTAGGAGAATAATTTTAACTGTTATTTTAGCTGAGGTGTCACTAAATCAGATATGTATAAACAAATAAATCCAGAGTTGGGGGAGGGATGCTTAAAAGCATTGCTTACTTATTAAGGTACTGCTATTCTTATTTAGCTTTCTAGTTACAATTCTGCAGTACAGAAGTGACTGTGGAAAATTTAACTTTAAAATTTATAATGCCATTCCTACAGCTTATATAGACTTTAGAGGATATGTCTGCTCTGTAAGAAGGAATCAGTCCTTTTGTAGAACAGTAGTTAGGGTTTGACTCGGTATTTTTCTCCTAACTCCACGTACAGTGGGGCAGCTTGTGGTTCTTGTAAACTCAGGTGATCTCTAGCTGAGGCAGTAACCAACTAGGTAGTTGGGAGTTATTAGATACCAGCCTTCCTCTGCACTGTTCAGAAAGACTGACTTAATCAGGAGCAGATTCAGTATCAGAGAAACAAAAAAGGACCCTTTGCGGACAGTGCTGGTGTGCTCTCACCAAGATTATAATTTGAAGACCCCTTTGTAGGGTGTGAGAAGACTTTGTTATGGTTATGCAGGGTAGTTCCTTTCCTCCCATCTGAATATGTAGAATCCCAAGCATGTTTTATCTTATTGTTATGGTGACCCCGGGTAGTTTGCTTCCCCTCTCATCTGCCCTGACCTTTGCATGATCACTATGGAATTTGGATGACAGTATCTGCATTATATCAGTGAGTTCACTAATAACCAAAGCAGGACACTGCATATGTATAATATGTTAATTGGCACAAGTTTTATTATCCACCCCTGCAGTGCTTTCCTTTCAGCTTCACCCCTGAGCAGGGCTCTGCTGTGTCAGGTCCCCATTCTGATTAGTGTTGGTGTCCCGGGGCTCCCACTGTGCTAACACTATGCTTTCAATAAAGCCAGAGCTTTCATTTGCTGAATCTTGTGCCTTGTCCCTGAGGGATACACACCTGCTTTTCGCTCGTAACACCTGTGTATCACCATTGTCCTGGGTGCACTTTGTATTTGCACTACTTGCTGTGTCTCAACTTGTGTACTTCAGCTGAATCTGAGCTGAGGGAGAACTAGTTGTGGTAGGTTGTATAACATGGAGAAAGAATCTCTGGCATTACGGGGCAAGGAAGCCCTTCCTTTTCCATCAGTTACAGCTTTTTTTTGAAAAAAATACAAAATATAAACACCACTTCGCTATCATTCATTTTTTTGCCTATGAAAGGCAGATGCGAAGTTTAGAATTTAGGGGAAAGCTAGTAACAGTTTATTTGAGCCAATCTGGCAGAAAAAAACATAAATGAAGAACAATACTTGGAAAAAAAAGGATATGAAAGAAAGTTTTTTCATACATTTTTATTTCTCAAAATTACACTACCATCAACCATGATACTTTAATAAAATACTAAATTGAAAACAATCTTACTAAAAACTGAACCTTTTTATTAAAAAAAATTACCAGGTTTGTACAATTTAGGAAAAAATATTGAAAGGCTTTTGATGTATTCTACCAGATGTAAATTCTGCTTACAGTTTCTGTAGGGGGTCATGAAGAACCCTAACTGGTAGCACCAAGTAATGCAATTGTACCTCAGTGTGGATTTTTTCGCAATGAAGCCTTATGTTCTACCAGTTGTGATGGTTCTCAATATATGAAGACTTTACACAGAGGTTCATAATACTGTATCTGTAATGGAAACTTTTTACACTGTGGTCGCTTATGAGTGCAGACTGATGGTAGGAGCCAGTAGTTTTCTCTAGTTGTTGATGTGTCTCGTACATAAATAAACATCCTTCCCCATCTGATGCTTTTACCTTGAGGCTTGTTAATGTCGGAAAAGCCTGAGGTATCTACTCCTTTTTTCCTCTAAGTGGGATTGTAGATACACTCTGGAGTTTTTGTTAAGTCAGCTTTTTTACTGATAAGTGATAAATTTTCATTTTTTAAAAATAGTTATCCTACAATTCTAAATTACTTCTCATGTAGTGTCATTTCCAGATGAAAAAAAAAAATCCAATGGACTTAACATAGAATTTAGTATCTGCATGCCAAAGTGTACATAACAATACATAAAGTACATCTTGCTAATACACATTTTTTTGCAAGTATTAGTGAAAACAGCAATATTTGTCTTGCTTTGTTGAGTTGAAGGTAGAGTATCTCCTGGAACAGCTAAAAAGAAATTCATCTGGAAACAATGCATATTGTTTTGGAAAATTATTGTGGAAGATGAGACTTTGCTGCTAATCTTGTTACTGGAGTTCTGGCCAAAAGGAACATTGTAATGTTCTGTAACTTTTTCATTTTAAAATATCTATCTAGCATCAAACAAATACTCCTTCTAGCTCAGTTGGCTTTTTACATCTTTAGCTCTTTCCACCCTCCACCCAAATCGTTCAAATGAAGTTTCAGTCTTCTTACCAGTCAAGTACAGTAACATTAGGTGAAACACAGTTTCACTTCAGTCTGATTATTTTCCTAAGTTGGTTTTGTTTCATTTTTTTCCTAAGAATAGATGATCTTTCCGTAATAATCTGAACTCTAGCTCTAGTTGCTTAGGTAGAGAGTCAGTGGAAATGCTAATGAAGGGTATAATGCTCCCTCTTAGGTATTTGGACAGTATCTTTAACAAGTACGGTTTGTTTCCTTAAAATCTATCAACTTGGAATTCTCTGGACTTAATACAGAATAATATTCCTAATATACAACTGGTATTAAAAAGTGCTTTCAAACTTCTGTTTTATTGCCTAATGTATTTTCTGGAAGGGACCAAATGATGAAAAATCATTATTGTGCTCTTCCTTTTCCCTTCTGTTTTCCTTTTTATCTAGGCAGGTGTAAATACCTTTTGGATTCCAGGCTTTATGATGAGGATTAAAGGCACTTGTGCAGTATTTGGAATAAGTCAGTATAGCAACATTCCTATGGTAGAAAAGACCTGCCACTGAGATGGGACGTGATTAATTTCTTTTTCAGCTGGCCTCACTTTTCCTCTGCTCTAGAGGGAGGAAAAAAATCTGACTTGACTTCCCTGCCTTCTGTTTATCTAGGGAACTTCCCATGTCTGTTCTGCTTCTGATTTTACCACAAATATTTTGCCAGGTATTTCACCTCCACAAAACAAAAGGGGGATTCCTCCCAAACCTTCAAGCTTAATCTAAAACATCTCCTCAGCAGCCTGCTACTTTTAGCGTAGCATGCATTACAATAAGCACGGATTCAGGATCTATATCTTACCTTAATAACCAACCAAAAAACCCCAACAACAGAAAAAAAACCCCAACCCTCTCCTCCAGTTTAACCTCCCCCACAAAAACTTGGAGGAGGGGGCACAGAGAGAAAATTTGGCTATTTGTTCTAACAAGGTTGAACCATTCTTTTGGCAGTGTTTTCTTTACACCACTCCAAAGAAACCATTTCATTCAGATGTTTACCACCTCTCACCTGTTTACAGGGTGACGTTTATATTTGCCTCAACATGGATCTGTTCAGGTAGAATTTTGAGTTGCTCGAAAGAAATGTGCTGCCTGCTGATTAAATGACAACTTCATGTAATGGATAATTCTGTTATCATCCTCTAAGTTAATTTTAAAGGAGCAACATCTGTAACTCATGATACAGCGTATTTAATTAAAAACTTTTTCAGTGGAGGACATGGAGTTTTGCTTCTGTCCTCTGAAAAGTATCTGTATTTTTTAGCTTCAAGTCATGTGTTCTCACTGACAAACTGCTTTCCAAAAAGAGCAAAGGAACCTTTCTGCCTTTTATGCCCTAAAGTCATCTGCTTTAGAAGAAACAGGATTAGCCCTCACCTGAGAGGAGCTGCAGAGAAAGCTCATTTGAAATACCAAGGCATTAGATTTAAAGGATTTTCTCCTCCTCCATGCTACAAATGGTAGGTGGTTTGTGGTTGATCAGGGGCCATTTCAGTTCTTGGAACACTCAGTCGCTTCAGGAACAAAGCAGTGTTCTCCAGTTCTTCACTATAAGCTTTTCTTTGAGGTCTTTCAGAAGTGTTTTGATCAATGTATTTGACAATTCAACCTGCAATGGACTGCAGTGTGCTCTACTATCCTGTATTTGTGGATAGCTCAAGCTTCTTTTGGGCCTGCCATGTGAAAATAAAACAAGTTGCTTCAAAGGAAGTAGAATAAATAAAACTTGGTTTCCTGCAGTTTTTGTGTACGTTGGGTTTTTTTTCCCCTCTGCATTCACCTTCATGCTGTATCTCCTGCAAGTTTCTGCCTTCCCTATGCTCTGCTTTTTCATACATCACCTATGCTGTCCTCTTCCCTATGACTCCATGCCACCATCCTAGCCCAGTGTATTGTGTCTTCATATTCCCTGATTAATTAGTTATAGACTCATAGAATGGTTAGAGTTGGAAGGGAAATTAAAGATCATCGAGTTCCAACCCCCTGCCATGGGCCCGAACACCTCCAACTGGACCAGGTTGCTCAAAGCCCCATCCAGCCTGGCCTTGAATACCTCCAGGGATGGGACATCCACAGCTTCCCTGGGCAACCTGCTCCAGTGCCTCACCACACTCACAGTAAAGAATTTCTTGCTAATATCTAATCTAAATCTCCCCTCTTTCAATTTAAAATCATTACCCCTCGTCCTATCACTACACTCCCTGATAGAGAGTCCGTCCCCATCTCTCCTGTAGGCCCCCTTTAGGTACTGGAAGACCATTACAAGGTCTCCCCGGAGCCTTCTCTTCTCCAGACTGAACAACCCCAGTTCTCTTAGCCTGTCTTCATAGGAGAGGTGCTCCAGTCCTCTGATCGTTTTCTTTGTCCTCTGTTGGATCTGTTCCAACAGGTCCATGTCCTTTCTGTATTGAGGACTCCAAAGCTGGACACAGTACTCCAGGTGGGGTCTCAGCAGAGCGGAGTAGAGGGTCAGAATCAACCTGCTGGCCATGCTTCTTTTGATGCAGCCCAGGATGTGGTTGACTTTCTGGGCTGCCAACACACACTGCTGGCTCACGTCGATCTTCTCATCCACGAGCACTCCCAAGGCCTTCTTCTCAGGGCTGCTCTCAATCTGCTCTCTGCCTAGCCTGTATTTGTGCCTGGGATTGCTATGTCCCAGGTGGAGGACCCTGCACTTGGCTTTGTTGAACTTCATGAGGTTTGCACAGGCCCACCTCTCAAGTCTGGCCAGGTCCCTCTAGATGGCATCCCTTCCCTCCAGCGTGTTGATCACGCCACAAAGCTTGGTGTTGTCGGCAAACATGCTGAGGGTGCACTCAGTCCCGCTGTCCATGTCTCCAACAAAGGTGTTGAACAGCGCTGGTCCCAGTACCAGCCCCTGAGGAACACCACTCGTCACTGGCTTGCACTCAGACATTGAGCCGCAACCCTTTTAGTGCAGCCATCCAGCCAGTTCCTTATCCACTGAGTGGTCCATCCATCAAATCCATGACTTTCCAATTTTAAGACCAGGATGTCATGTGGGACAGTGTCAAACACTTAGCGTAAGTCCAGGTACATGATGTCGTGATGACATTGGAGCAGTCCATTCCTGAAGGACTGCACCCCAGGGAAAGGATCCACATTGGAGCAGTTCGTGAAGAACTGCAGCCAATGGGAAGGACTCACGTTAGAGGAGTCTGTGGAGGACTGTCTCCTGTGGGAGGGACCCCATGCTGGAGCAAGGAGGAAAGTGAAGAGTTCGTCCTCTGAGGAGGAAGGCGCAGCAGAGTCAACGTGTGTTGGACTGACTGCAACTTCCATTCCCAGTCTGCCTGTGCCACTGTGGGAAGAGGAGGTAGAGAAAATTGGGAGTAAACTTAAGCCTAGGAAGAAAAGAGGGTTTGGGGAAAGGTGTTTTAAGATTTAGGGTCTTCTATTTCTCATCATCCTGCTCTTGATTTGATTGGTAATAAATTAAATTTTCCCAAGTCAACTCTGTTTTGCCCATGACGGTAACTGGTGAATGATCTCCCTGTCCTTATCTGGACCCACAAGCCTTTCCTTGTATTTCTTCTCCCCTGTCCAGCTGAGGAGGGGGGAGTGATAGAGCAGCTCAGTGGGCACCCAGCATCCTGTCAGGGTTAACTCACCACACCTCCTCAGCTGTTTCTCACAGACTCGTGTTTGGCCTTTATGCTTATTTTGAATGTGTAAAATAATTGTCTGATTTTAGCTATGGTGCCCTTCTACGTAAGCAACTGATCTCTGTGTTTGCATCTCTTCTGCTTTATCTGTCATAGAATCATGGAATCATAGAATCACCTAGGTTGGAAGGGACCTTTAAGATCATCTAGTCCAACCATAAAAAAAAAAAACAAAAAAACCCAAAGAAACAGCAACAACAAAAAAAACACCCACACCCCAACACTAAGCCATATTCCCAAGCACCATGTCAATTCATCTTTTGAATATCTCCAGGGATGGTACCTCAACCCCTTCCCAGGGGAGCCCATTCCAATGCCTGATAACCCTTTCAGTGAAGAAATTTTTCCTAATATCCAACCTGAACCTCCCCTGGCGCAACTTGAGGCCATGTCAGTGCAATCTGGAATTTATGGAAAACAGATTGAAGGCTACTGACACTGATGCACACCAGTTCTTTGACATCTGGTCCAGTTTACAAAAAGTTCACAACGCGTTTAGTAAATAGGCTAAACACGCCCCAACAGTTAGAAAGCTCCATCACATCTGAGCAAACTGCTTTCTTTTGAAAGATGCCAGACGACTGCTGCCTTAGTAGAAATATCTTCAATCCTGAAAGATAACTGACTAGAAATGTGGCTGGTTGAGGAGATTTGTTTGACTGGATGTTTCAGAACATTTAAAGGAAAGGGGATGTCATTCTTACTGTAGCCACAATAGTTCTTTTGGTCCTATGTGCAGTTATTGACAACAATATGTTGTCAATTTGCTTCTCCCTGTACGTATTTTTGTGCTTTATTGCTTTTGTCTTAATACTGTACTTTGATGCACTTCAGTTGGTCCAGTTTTTTTAATACTTCTGTTTGGCATTGTAACTCACAGAAACCTTGCAGATATTTATGGTTCTTCACAAAGTTAGATCAGTTTCATGTAATAACATCCTCTGTGACCCGCTTATAATTTAAACTCCTTAGAATTTAGTTAGAAAGTTTCTCGAATGTGTTAGGGGAGGGGAGAGGACTGCTGTTTAAGTTTTGCTAGAATTTGGAGAGCAAACACTTCTTAAAAATTCCAGTCCTAAAGCTTATCTAATTATTTGAGCTTCTGACTTTTCTTTATTACATACATTCGTAACAGTAAATGGTCCATCTTGGAAAAAAAAGTGGTTTATGTAGAAGTTATCAAAGTTCGCAGTAATCGACTAATAAACTTGGTTCCACAAAATTCCTGTTTCAATCTCCCAACTGTTTGCACCTACTGAATGTAGTTCCAGGATTTATCATTCTCCTGTTTTTTATTTATTATTGCATAACTGCAGGAAAATGTAAATAAAATTCAGGTAGCCCTTCGGACCTCAGTCAAATTCTGTTTCGAACAGAGTGATTGTAGTAATTTTGTTCTTTTTTTAGAGCAGCCAGGACTACAGCTTACTGATTCTAGATTTGTATGCCTTCGCACATCACTTACTGAGTGGCACATATCCAACAAGTTGCTACTTTCCATATCATCTCCCAGCTTTACAATACACAACTATTTAGCAATACTGATCCAAGGAAGTCATAATTGGATATTCTTACCCCTGTAGGTATTCTTTATGAAACAAATTTGTAGTACATAAAGCAGAAGGCACCATCTCATGCAGTTTATGGCACACCTCACCCTATGGAAGTTACAAACCTTTATTTATTCATTCACTGCTGAAAGGGCAATATGCAGAGTTCCTAGTCTTATTTTTAATACAGTCCAACACTGAATGCTTAAAAGTGATAATACCAATGAGAACTTGAGCTTGGGGGTGCTTAAATTTTTTTTTATAACATTTTTCACCCATCTTTGCTTCATTAAAAAAACTAGTTTTGCCCTAGATTCCCTGAAAGAAAATTAGAAACAAAGGTTTTAAACCCTTTCTCTCAAAAATAACTTGAACTAAGAACTTAAATATATGACTCTTAAAAACATGGTGATAATTGTTTACTACATAAGGTGTTCCTGTATGCAGAAATACAGTCTTAGCTGTAGCTTATCTTCCCTTTTACAATGACAGTGTTCCCTTCAGTACAGCAGCATTAATACTGAAAGGATAACGCAACATAGGAATGACAGAATGAAGTAAGCCATTTAAAGGTAACAATGTCTGTTGCAGGTTATCCTGAATGCAGAAGAGGTTTAATGTTTAAATGTCTAACAGATTTTCATTTCTAAATAGATTTAACATTACTGAGCAACTCTGCACACCTTTTCTCCTCAGTGGCTGAATTTCAGATCCAGAAATGTTCCATGAAATAAGTGTTCCCTTGTATAAATCTGAAGTTGTTTTCTGTAGGAGGCAGCAGGATGTTCAGATTCAATGGGTGCCAGTTTAGTAATTTTGTTCAAAGTGCATGGTGAGAATAATCTTTCTCCTAAAATGAAGCACAAGGATAAGTAATAACTTTTTATGCATGATAAGCATCAAAAATATGAGCCTGCTGGTCTTTGCTTTTCATTTTTCTTTACCTTTGTCTTTCAGTCAGAGCCTCCCGCAGTGTGCACACAATGTGATCAATAACTCAATAACTTTTTTCATGCAGTAATTATCTCTATGTGGTATTATCTGAACACTGTTTTTCTTTATTACCCAAAAGATGCAGGAGATATTTATATAACCAGCTGATCCCATTTTGGATGAAGCTGCTTCATGACAGCAAGACGAAGTTTGTTTTAAATAGCCTTTTTAAAAAATGCTGTATGGAAAGCTTATCAGACAGTACTTACTGCTAAGGGGTAAATTATTCTAAATATTCTTGTGTACTTAATACTTTAAGTTTATTTAAGCACAAAGTAAATGGAAGAGTCCTGTAAATTAACAGAGTTTTAAGCAATTATGCTAAGTGAGTGTTGTTTAATAAAAAAGCCTATTCAGAAAATTCGTACAACTGTTTTGAAGTTCCTAGATGATGACCAGACTACTGATTTTGTTAGAGTAAATAGTTATCTTAAAAAATAAATTCCAATCTGGAATACAGTCTCATTTCATTGGCTTATAATTTTCACAGATCGAGATCTTACAAGAGTCACGAATGATGATTCCAGACTGCCAGCGCAGATTAGAAGTTGCACGTGCAGATCTTACTCAACTACTAGTAAGTATAGCACCAAAAGACACTGATCAAGAAATGCCTTGATGAACTTGGATAAACATGCTTGTCTGCAGTGCAATTGCAATTGCAGCATATTAGAACTGGATTGAAGAACTAGTTTTTATAGGTCCCAAGACCTATATCCTATAATATACCAATATTTAATTTTAGATAACTGTCTTTGCAGACTTGGCCTTTGGTATATGAAAACTGTGTGTGTTAGACAATTAGAAGCTGTCTTTAAGGTCATATACATTCAATGGACACTTAAATACTGAACCGCTAGAATGGACTCTGAATTCCTGTGTGAGTTACGTGACCAGAAAAAATAGTTCACCTGCTTTAGGTAGTTTTTTAGATCATGTAGATTTATGTAATATGTTTGTAGTGATATGTTTGTAGTGAACTGTAATAGTCAAAATACTTTGGCTTACTGTTTTTATTATACTATGGACAAGAAACAAGACAGCTGAGTCCTTGTCAAGCACTACTTACGTGATTTATTAGTGAGGTGAGCACTAGTGCCACGTTTTTAAGATATGAATACCTGCAGGAATAAATAATATCTTGTACAAATAGATTCACTGAAACAAAACTAAGTTTTGAGATCATCATGCTTATTTTAAAAGCTGACTTATCATCATCTTACACATATAAATGCTACTCTCAGGCTGAAAATACGTACCCTAAAATACATGCATTTGATGGCCAAAATGCAAAACTATTCTCAAAGGAAAACTTAAGGAGACTTATCCTCAGGTAGCATGCCTCTACTATTTTCCAGAATAAATGCTCAGTACCTGGCAGGATTTAGGGTTCTTTTGTCATTCAGCTTGCTACTTGACAGTTGGACGGTCCAGATTGCAGTGGCATGCAAAAGTGGTTCTGTTGATTCATACTTTGTTGCTTTCTGTGCTTATCTCACCTTCAAGTGCTTTTATTAAAATCAGCTGTATAGTATGTTTTTTTGAATTGTCAGTCTGCTTAATCTTTTTACTAATGGAACACTTGTTTTGAGGTCTGTTGTTATTTGTTCCAATTATGCTGTCCTTCATTTTAAATATTTAACAGAATGAAATAAAGGTATGCGTAGATCACATCTACTCACACGACACCATTGTCCTAGACCTTAGGTAGGACAAAAGAAATCACCTGTGCTTTCAATCATGTAGCAGCAGTGTTTTCAACAATTATCTAGCCGTTGTTTCACCGAATCATGGAATGGTTTGGGTTGGAAGGGACCTTTAAAGGTCATATTATAGTCCAATTGCCCTGCAACGGGCAGGGACACCTTCAATTGGATTAGGTTGCTCAGAGCCCTGTCCAACCTGACCTTGAATGCTTCCAGGGATGGGGCATCTACCACCTCTCTGGGCAATCTGTTCCAGTATTTCACCACCCTTGTCATAAAAAATTTCTTCCTTTTATCTAGTTTCTTCCTTATATATTATATCTACTCTCTTTTAGTTTAAAACCATTACCCCTTGTCCTGTTGCTACAGGCCTTAATAAAAAGTCTGTATCCATCTTTCTTATAAGCCCCTTTTGAATACTGAAAGGCCACAATAAAGTCTTCCTGAAGCCTTCTTCTCTGGGCTGAACAACCCCAACTCTCTCAGCCTTTCCTCATAGGACAGGTGCTCCAGCCCTCTGATCATTTTTGTGGCCCTCTACTGGACCCACTCAAACAGGTTCATCTCTTTCCTGTACTGGGGACTCCAGAGCTGTATGCAGTAATCCAGGTGGGGTCTCACGAGAGCAGAGTAGAGGGGGAGAATCACCTCTCTCGATTTGCTGTCCATGCTTCTTTTGATGCAACCCAGGATACAGTTAGCTTTCTGGGCTGTGGGCGCATGTTGCCAGCTCATGTCCAGTTTTTTCATCTACCAGTACTCCCATCTCCTTTTTGGCAGGGCTGCTCTCAATCCCTTTATCCCCCAGCCTGTATTGATACCAGGGGTTGCCCTAACCCAGGTGCAGGACTTGCCCTTGTTGAACCTCATGAGATTCACCAGCCCACTTCTCAAGCTTTTCCTGGTCCCTCTGGATATCATCTGGCCCTCAGGCCTGTCAACTGCACCACTCAGCTTGGTGTTGTGCCCAAACCTGCTGAGGGTGCACTTGATCTCACTGTCTGTGTTGTTGATGAAGACGTTAAACAGTACTGGGCCAAATACAGACCCCTGAGGGACACCACTTGTCACCAACCTTCATCAGAACATTAAGTGATTGACCACTAGCCTCTGGCCAATTCCTCATCCACCGAACAATCCACCCATCAAATTCATACATCTCTCATTTAGAGAGAAAAATGTAGTGGGGGACCATGTCAAAGGCCTTACAGAAGTCCAGATAGATGACATCCATAACTCTTCCCTTGTTCATTGACGCAGTCACTCCATCATAGAACATGAGGGAAGACTTGCCCTTGGTAAAGCCATTCTGGCTGTCTTGAATCACCTCCCTGTCCTCCATGTGCCTTAGCATAGCTTCTAGGAGGATCTGCTCCATGATCTTCCAGGCACAGAGGTGAGGTTGATAGGTTGGTAGTTCCTAGGGTCCTCCTTCTTACCCTTTTTAAAAATGGGTGCAATGTTTCCCTTTCTCCAATCACTGAGGACTTCACTTGACTGCCATGACTTTTCAAATATCATGGAGAGTAGCTTGGCTATTCTGGGATGCATCTCGACAGGTCCTATAGACTTCTGTATGTTCAGGTTCCTCATATGGTCACAAACCTAATCTTCTCTTACAGGGGTAGAGACTTTGCTCCCCCAGTCCCTGTCTTGCAGTCCATCCACTTGAGAGGTGTTGGGAGAGAGGTTGCCAGTGAAGACTGAGGCAAAAAAGTTGTTGAGTTTCTCAGCCTTCTCTTCCTCTGTTCTTACCATTTTTTTCCATAGTTACCTTCTTAAATTTAATCCCATGTCAATTAATTTCAAACTACTCAGTTTTGTTTTTTTTTTTGTTTTTTTTTTTTTTTTAATTCCAGGAAAACGAAAAAGAATTGGAAGAAGCCGAAGAGTATAAAGAAGCACGTTCCATACTAGAGTCAGTGAAGCTGGAAGCCTAGAACTTTTTAAGTGTTTCAGTGCTCTCTTTACATGTGTTAGCACTGGGTCCATTCCACACTTTCATTTGACTATGGCTCTATTACTATTGTTGGCTTGCTAAGGTTCCCTTTATGCAAACTGGCCTTTCTCTAACTGCAAGATGCATCAAATAAAGGATGTTCTGAAACATCTGTGTGTTTCATATTCAGGCAAAAATAGAAGCATTTCCAGTTCACCTCAGTTACAAAAAAATAAAGCCTATTTAATGTAAGCATAATAGTGTAATAGCTAATATACAGAACTTAATCTGAACAATTCAGGCTAAGAAAGTTTAGCTATGTAAGGAATGTGAGGGACCAATAAATACTTTAGAATTAAACGGAATGGGTTGGGTTGGAAGAAACCTTAAAAATCATCTGATTCCAACGACCTGACATGGACTTTAGAAGCACCTTATATTTGAAATAATTTCAGGCCATTATAGCATAGCAATTTGTACTGAAAGAGATGGACTAGATGACCCTTCGAAGTCACCCATCTCTTTTTCTGTGATGCAATTTATCCGTAATTTTATGAAGTACCTACTCTTTGTTTATCTTTGAGCCCAAGACAGAATTAAGAGCTGATTCCAAAATTTTCTGTTTGCCTGGGGTTGATTCGTAGAGCCCAATTCACACAGTTACCATTGATCGAAATTCTGTTACTTTTTCAAGAAACGGAATTTAGCAGCTGACTAGTATGTTGTCAGTTGGATCTGCTGGTAAGAGTTCTGGATTGAATGCTTTTCCTGAAAGCACTTGGCCTAAGTGATTTATTATTTTTTTTTAAACAAAAGCTCAAACCCCAGAAGATGAAAAAGAACTAATGGGTAAGGGAACAAGCTTAATCTGCCCGAAGGACCATTAAAACATTATGTACAAAAGCTGTGGTTCTTTCAGAATAGCTTCTCTAAACAGCAAACAGTAGCTCTGCTGATGAACAAGAAAGCTTTTTTACATTAGTTTTTCTAGTTTGAAAGTGTTCTGGCATGTTCCTTAAAGGCAACACAAAGCACAGTGTACATTTTGTGTGGTGCTATACTGACATCTCTTATTAATTTTTTTTGTTAATTTGCCTGAGTTTGGGTAAATTGCATTTCCAGTACCTCTATTTGTGTACCTTACTCTAAATGTGCTTAATAAGTCTACTTCTCCATCATTCTTAAGCACTGCTCTGACAGATTATCAACACTGCAAGATGTCCAATTGACTGCAGAATGACCTACTTTTGAAGTAAGTGACCCCAGACCAGTATTAGACAGCACTAAGAGATAAAAACAGTTTGTGACAACATTATGGTTTCATAAGAGTATATGCACACCTTCTTACCAGCATTGTGTGCTAGGCATGGAACTGCCAAACAGACGCTGCTCTGTTCACAGGGCAAATGAACTGCTGAGGAGAACATCTGTCTTTGCATACTCATTTCAGTCAGTTTCTTCTATGAACCTTCACCAGGAACAGCAGCTGGAGCAGACAAAGCCTTCCTTAGCTGATTGACTGCAGTTGGCGTAACAGTAACTATGCTTGCAGGGCCTTGAGTGAAGTGTGGTGAATAAATACTGAGCTGAAAATGTGGTGGTGGAGGGTCAAGTCTGCCGGGTAAGGCAGAATTTAAAATAAAAATTACTCTTCTGAAGAAGAAATAATACACACTTCTCAAAACTAAACCCACAGAAAAAGGATGTGCAGTTGCCGAGTACCACATGCAGGTCAGCATGAAATCTAAACATAGGTAGGACCTATAGCGGCTGAAGGGAAGCAGTATTGTGGTATGGCTTAAGTTAGCATTTAGAGTTAAGGACACATGGGACTGAGTAGTTATAAAGCAGAACTCAGGGAAAAGTTTTTTGGCACAATAGTTTCTAGGGTAGAGTGGTTTCTCATGTTTATGAGAAATGTATTTAGGTAAAAGGTATTTATTCTCATGTTTATGTTCAAGCTATTCTCTAGTTCCCTCTGATTACATCATGAACTAAAATGATACTCTCCCCTATCCATTTCTTCTTCCCTTTAAGTTCTCCAGAAGACTGAGCATATTCTGTTGTACAGAAAATAGCCAGCCTCACTGATGAAAAATGAAGGTATGTTCATACCTGAAATGACTTGCTCTTTTCTTGTCTCCAGGTGCCCCTGAAAGTGTCTAACTTCTGAGAAGACAGCAGCATGATATCTGTAAAAACTATACCAAAAATTGTACAAGGCAGCAATAACATAGGGCTGGCCCTTGAAGAGTGATTGGCAAATCCATGCAGGTAATTCATTACTCATGCTAGTAGAACAGTTGATCCAGTGATATATTATGGCTGACTAAATTTTTCCAGCAGTGCTCTGAGTGACCAGATGCAAGTTATTCATAAAGAAGATGATTGTTGCTGACAAAACATTTATCGTTTAGACTGGGGCCAATTTCCATAGTGAAGCAAAAAACAGAAAATTAAGCCTAGTATTGTTATTGTCCTTTTGGATCCCAAACTCAAAAGGCAGTAGCACACCAAGTGATACCATGTTATTTCTAATTTTAAAGTTATCTACTCTTTTTGGAGATACATAGTCTGCATTAGCCGATAGAAGAGACCATCTCAAAAAAGAAAAATCCTGTGGGCAACATTTTTCCTCTGTCCTTTTTGAACTTTATCATTAGCTTTACTGATGCCTTTCAAAGTCTGCCTAAGATTGGCAAGCGGTATTTACCTTTTCATATGATGATACTTGTTAATTTATCATTCAGTTTTCATTACACTCATTCAGACTCTTATCATTAATGCATTTTTTACACCCTGGACAGAGGTAGTATCCTTTCAATTATACCTCCCTTCCTGGCAGAATACGTTTACGAGGTTTCTCAATTATTTGCCAGTTGAACAAACCATTTGTTTTACTGAGAGGTCATAGCAGAACAGGAGTCTATGTTATACTGTGACTGGAAACACAGAAAAGGTGATTTGAGAAGTAAATGTGCAATTTGGAAGTAAGTTACTAAGTTCTGTGTCCATTGCTTGGCTCACATGCTTGCTAGTTACTACCTGCGTTTAAGTTTACCCTTGCATAGCTAAGATTCTTGCCCCTTGAGTCAGGAGATGTGTTGCATCTGAAATACAACTACGGAACAAACTTGGTACTTTCACTGGGAAACTAGTATTTCTTGAGTCCTCAGTATACTGTATAATCAAAACTGAAAGTAGTATTGAAACTGTCCTGAACTCCTTCCTTCACTTGAAAAACTTGTATACATAGCCAGCTAATTTACAGGCCAATTGCTTTTGTTATGTTACTAAAAACACTGTAAATAATACAAACCATTTTCTTACCCAGTGATAATTTCCCAAGGATTCTTTGAAGGTAAGTTTCTTATATTTATAAAAGTAACCATGATTCTAGAACAGTGTTTCTGACAGGCCTCTAATATAACACACTCAAAGTCCCTCAAAATAGTCTGTGTGAAAAGCAAACCTTGCAAGTTACTAGCACTGTTCTTTTCAGTGGTGGTTTTACGATGTTTATCTTCTGGGAGCAAGATCCAGGAGAATAACTTGGCTTTCTTCTGAAAACCACAGGTTGAGTACTAAAGAAGAAGATCCAAGAAACATCCATGCTTCAGCACAAACTACAGGAAGCACACCATTAAGCCACAGATCCCTTCCTCACCCCTATTCTTCTGGCTCTAATTGCAATAACTAACCTGCATCTCTGTCTGGGATTTGCAACCCTGAACCTCTTCTTAGAGTCCAACGTCTACATCATTTATTTCTTCCAAAACACAAGCAGAGAAAACAGCTGCCACTGCATCCTTTTACCCTTTTATTTATTAGCCAAACAGGTACCACTTCCTTGAAATACGGAAATTGGTTCTTAGAATTGGCCACGCTATACTAGAGACCAACCAACACATGTAAGACAACTGAAGTTTTGTACTAAAAAGAAATAATTTTGGAATGACTTAAGAAGTATATGGAGCAGGGGAAAGCACAGCCTGACCCAAAAGCACTTGCACAAGAAGCATCACTATCTACACGTCATTCCTGGCCATAGATTACAAGCATAAAAGGGAACAGACTGCATAACAATTTTTTTTCCAATCAAAATGTTGCTCATTGAGTTGAATTAGCTGAATTTCACCAAGATCACACAGGACAGGTTAAAAGGAGACTTCTCCATTAAAACACAGTTTCAGAAGGGACAGAGTGTGTATTGGATCCAAGACTTAACATCCAACAGAATAAGCCTGTATGCATATAATTACCTACAACAAAGAACAAGGTACATCTTCAGGCAGGAGGCTCCAACATCCTTTAAGAGGAGGTAAGAGCTAACTGCACATAGATACTTTGGATTAAAAAAGGATGAAAGTGGTACAGCACATCCCTTTCAGAAGTCCTACTAAACCCTTGAGGTAGGAAAAGGGGACTGACTGCAGAGTGCAGAGCTAATTAGCACAGTGCCACTGAATGCAATGGCAAGCACTTCATAGATGTCTAATGCTTATGGTTCTGCAGAAGATAATGTACCCTGTGGTACCAACACTTCTGACATGCTCTCTCGTATTCTGACTTTCAGGTAAGGGCAATGTTTGGACTTTCAGAATCACATTCACAAAAGGCTTAGGGTGTCAGAGGAGATGGCACAAGAGATGTGGAACTACCACCTTCTCCCAGCTTTCTAAACACATATTGAACTACAGTGAGAAAAAAGAGCGCTTAAACTTTGCAGATTACTTGCTAGCATGTCCTAGGATCCAGCATTTTGGGGCAAACATCACTGGAACTCGCCAAAGTCCAAAAATTTAGAACCACTCAATATAAACATTAACACAAAGAAGGAAGACTTCAACTTTACAACAGTTCTGTTTCCTTATTGTTCTGGAGTTCCTGTAGATGTTACATTAGATGGAAGGAAACCAAATGACCCATAGAAAGAGCCTCAATTAGTAAGGTTAACAAAAGCTGAATAGGTTGAAATTGGAAAAATAAGCACATTATTTATGTATCAATTACTACTTGCTCCCCGTTTCAACAAAAGGAAATAAAATTTTCTCATCCTTCCTAACAATCCAGAGGCCTTCTCCTGCCCCAGAATAATTAGTAGTAAATTTCACCACAGCTCTCCATAAGCAATCAAAAAGGCTACCTAATTAAAAAAGTAATTAGTTTACACAGATAGATGTGAGTGGGTAGATTGGTTTATGAAAATAAAATTAAAATCCTCTGGATGCTTTTAGTGACTTGGCTGCCTGCTGGTTTACAACTTCTACACATTTCCAAGGGAGTGGGTTAAAAAAAGGACCCCATTTGCAAATAAAGATGGTACCTTTCAAAACCAATTGATCAGACATGTCAATTTTATAATTTGTCCTCTGTTTTCAAAACAGAAGATAAATTTCATATTTTTGCATAAAAATCAATGCCTCTACAAAAGGACTAACGTAACATTTCATTCTCTCGGGTCATTTACACAATACCTACCGTCGTGTCATCTAGGCGCCAAGCTGAACCTGGAAAAGCTTGAGCGCTATCACTCAGCACACCACGGGATTTGTAAGAAGCCAGAACAGCTCCTGATACCAGACCAGACCAAGGGCTCTTTCCCCCAGTCATTCTGCTGCCAACAGACGCCAGGGGAAACACCCTGGGCAGGAGGGCAGTTTTCTCAGGGTGAAGATCAACCCTCACAGTCCTACGTGCTGACTCCTGCAATTTCCCCAAATGTGGGAAATTCAATTGCATCATTGTGGCAGCTGCAAGGAGCTTTATTCTCACTCTCTTGCGCTAGGGGACAGGTGGGGGACACAAAAGACAGTAGCCAATACTCAAGGGAAAAGTGTAGAAGCAAGCATAAGCAATCCGTGATGAGAACTAGCAAGCTCTGCCAGGGAAATCGGTGAGCTAAGAAAATTCCTCCCTCAAAGGCTTTATGATGGCTGATAGCTACTGATGGAGCTCACCTCCATGAATGCATCAAATACCATTTGTCACCATAAAAAATATTCAATAAAAGCTCTAACCAGCACAAGAGAGCAAGCTGCCTTGTCAAAGAACAAACAAAACCTAAACTCTTACTCTTAGTTCAGCAAATTAAACAGCTGTAAACTTAAGTTTTATACTCCTTTAAATTAGAAGATATACATTAAACTGAAGTTTTTAACAGTGATATCAAACAAGATAAAACTACCTAGACTGAATTCTTTAACAAATTTGTTTTTAAAAGATCCAGAGACCAACTCTCACTTTGTTTGCCTTTGCTGTTTCTGGAGTGCTGCCCCCTGATTTAAGGAATATTGAGTCAACTGGAAATTTCTGGCTAATGTGGACTCATGAGAACCCACACTGAAGACATCTGAAATTCCACATGTACCCCCAGAGACAGTAGATGGAGCTAGTGGAGGGAAAAAAAAAGTAGCTTTGGGAACAATCAAAATTAATCAATTTTCACATCATAGCTAACCTCAGATTACTTGGTCAAACCAATTTTAAATCAGTAACTATCAGCATTACGTTGACCCTGTTCAACAACTTACAGATAAGATGGTGAACCTCGTCCATTTCTGAATATTATTGAGCTTTTACAGAGACGGCATCTAAAAAGCTGTCACATTAGCTCCTCACTGTGCCAGGTGATGCATAAATAAAGAAGAACAATAATCCAAGTGAGTCTATGGTCTCAATGATCATGCAAACACATGAATGAGACACGCAAAGATTTTTAAAAAAAAAGGTAACCAAGAGTCTCAGCCAGGAGGAAATGATGGTGGCCACACCACTGGGTTACTACTGAAAATCAGTTTCTTTCCACAGATAGGCAGAGATGAGACTGCATTAAACTGGAAGGAGGACAACCAGCATTCTCACTTGGCATTGAACTCAAGCCCCTGTGTAACAGCTACATGCAACAAAAGCTATGGGAAAAAAAATAATAAAAAATGCAGTCTTACAGGAGCAAAGGACAGCTGGGAGAGTAGAGGTGACAACTGAAATCCCATGATATCATATGGCAAATGGGATACTGCTAAACCATGAAGGGTTCCAAGGCAGAGCCATTTCTCTTATGGTAACAGAGGCACAAGTAGGGAAAACCCATATCCTAAATACTAGCCCCCTTCAAAAAAGCCTAGAGCTGAGCTGACGGGAAACCAAATTATCTTCCTATCATTAAACTATCTTCTTATCATTAAAAGGAGTACTGCCAGAGCAATGTCAAGACACTTTACTGAAATGAGGAGTCAAGGTAAGAAAGGTCAGACAGTTTTGCCAAGACTCTGCACATCCTGTGGATAAACAGAAGATTCCAGTCCCTTCTGCACCAAACATATCACCTTTCAGAAAGGCTCCTATTCATTTTTAATGAAAAACTCAGCTGGAGCTAGACCAATACTCTCTATTTAGACCTCCAAATATCAAACTTTACTCAAAAATTGCAGTATCATCAGCTGCCTATAATCAAGAGCACTTCACAGCTGGCTTAACTTCAAAGAGATGTGCTACTCTTCATATAGAGGTCCTTCAAAAACAGACAATCTACTTTCAAGTCTTACATATCCTTTGTGAAGCTCAAACAGGAAAATATAAAGAATGTTCTGTAGCTTCACAGGCAAAAGGAAAACTCACACACTGGCCAGATGCTTGATAAGCCAGGCAAAGACAAACTGTACTTTGTTTTAAAGTGATTACTAGGCAGAGACATAGACTGCTATTGGGCCAGGTTACTAATAGTACTGAATGTTTTGTTTTGGGCTTCAGCAAATCAGTTAGTCTCTCCAAACTTTAGTTCAATTTTCCACAAAAAAAACCCAAACCACCAAAACTAAGTGTTTTAAGTTTCGTTCTGCCGGTTATGATGTCAGGATTATTTCATAGAATCACAGAATGGTTAGAGTTGGAAGGGACCTTAAAGATCATCGATCATCAATCAACCCCCCTGCCATAGGCAGGAACACCTCCCATGAGGTCAGGTTGCTCAAAGCCCCATCCAGCCTGGCCCTGAATATCTCCAGGGATGGGTCATCCATGACTTCTCTGGGCAACCTGTTCCAGTGCCTCACCACCCCCACAGTAAAGAATTTCTTCCTGATATCTCATCAAAATCTCCCTTTTTTCAGTTTAAACCATTACCCCTCGTCTTATCTCTACCCCTACACTCCCTGATACAGAGTCCCTCCCCATCTCTCCTGTAGGCCTCCTTTAGGTACTAGAAGGCCATTATAAAATCTCCCCAGAGCCTTCTCTTCTCCAGGCTGAACAACCCCAGTTCTCTCAGCCTGTCTTCATAGGAGAGGTACTCCAGCCCTCTGATCATTTTTGTAGCCCTCCACTAGACCCGTCCCAACAGGTCCATGTTCTTCCTGTGTTGAGGACTCCGAAGCTGGACACAGTACTCCAGATGGGGTCTCACCAGAGCAGAGCAGTGGGGTAGAATCACCTTCCTTAAGCTGCTGGCCATGATTCTTTTGATGCAGCCCAGGATGAGGTTGGCTTTCTGGGCTGCAAGCGCACATTGCCGGCTCATGTTGAGCTTCTCATCCATGAGCACCCCCAAGTCGTTCTCCTCAGGGCTGCTCTCCAGCCATTCTCCACCCAACCCGTATTTGTGCCTAAATTTCAATTTAGTTCTTCTGTTCTCTGGTGAAAGTTAAGTGAACAAACTACACTCAACTAAAGAAGCAAAAAGTATTTTATTATTAAGAAGTTTACACTCAAACACAAGCTTCAGGACTTCTTGATAGTTTTAAGCACTGAAGTTAATCATCCCAGGATACCTTAAGTATGCAGTATGTTGTATTACAGGTAGCTAATACTGTTAACCAGGCAGAAGCAATTACTCTCTTACAAGAGAAAAATCACACACATTGCAAGACTAACACATTAAAAGGTATTTTCAATCTCTAGCTGTATTTCTAGTCTTCTGCTCTAGAACTCAGCTTGTCAATGGTGGTAAATCTGACTGAAGTGCCCTGGTGGAAAGGGTAGATGAAGATGAGTAAGAGCTGGAGAGCCCATTGCCAGGTAGTTAGACTAACTATGGATGCACAAGAGTTGGGCTCCATATCTCAAGCCAAAAAGAGAATCACACTCTACCTTCTGAAATCCAACAGCTGCCCGAAAGCACAAGCACTATGTTAAAAATGGAATTGTGGCAAGATGATCACAAAGGACAGCATGCTTTGCAATTCAGGATAAAGACCTTATAAAGATATCACAAGACAAAACATTCCTCTTAAGCCAGCTACTTTTTGAGCTACAACTAGGTGAGAGAAGTTTTATCAATGCTTATTATACAGACAAGCCTTCTTTGAGCTCTTATTCCCACTAGGAATCTCAATAAGCAGTCCAAGGAGCCTACTACTGTTTTCAAACATTGAGTTTGAAAAGGAACACACTTATCCTGACTGTATTGGGCTATTTTATCTCTGCTTCTCTAATTCTCCCCCTGCAGAGCAGAAGGAAGGCATACTCTGAAGAGAAGAGCAGTGACAGCTGGGAGCCATCTGAAGTAAAGAAGGCCATTTGCAGGAGGTTTCCTCCCCCAGCATGTCACCAGCCCCTACACTAGGCTCTCTCTCCCGCAACCCTTCGCTGCTTCATTAGCTGTAAATGATGTGGCTTCGGAAGGAAGCAGAACTTTATTAACATTCAGAGAGGCCAGCATTGCACACAGAAACTCGATTTGCCGATTACCAGCAACCACGTCCCACATTGTGTTCTGGCTCCCTCCCCAACCTGGACAGCCCAACACATGACTTTCTAGTTCCTCACCCTCAAAGAGCGGAACTGAGTAACACCACCATCCTTGCCTCCAATGCTAAAAAAGAAAACCCAGCACCTCCAGCCTAAAACCACTCTTGTGCTGCCCATCTGTGGACCTGCTATCATCAGGGTATGAAAAGGGCAGTAATTAAGATGGACTTGCTGGACTTACTGACCCTCTTTTCAGCCCTGTCTTATAAAATGCTACTACTGCTTTCATGTTCTGCGTTTTCTGTGGCTACAAGGCTAAGCTCTTTCATACCATGACTCTCAGGTGTGCTTTTACGCAAGTTTACCCACCTAAGCAATATCTACTATATTCTAGGCTGAAAACTACTATATTCTAGGCTGAAAGTAACACTATTTCTCCTAAACACAAGGTACCTTCTGCCCATTACAAAATTTGGTACCACCTTCTCAACTGGAGCACAAAGAAAAAATGGCTTTCAGTCCTGTAGCTTCTCAAGCAACAAAAGATACAAAATTCTGGGTGCTGAGTCCCAATTACCCTTACAGCACCCTGCTTACGGAAAACATCTGCTACAGTTAGCCTGTGCTTTCAGCTGAGACAACTAGGTTTAAATGTGAAGAAATCCATAAGACTTATGCTGAAGTTTGTATGATTCTTTGCTAAGCTGGAACATGAGAAAACTGTCCCACATTCATGACGATTTTAGGAGGCAGAGAGCCTTCTTTTTGCAGAATGTCAATTCAAACACTGCAAGGCGTGACTGAAGTATCAACCACTGGCCAGACTAATCAGGACGAGAGAGGCCTGCAGGCAGAAAAGTTTGTGCCTATGCAGAGAAAAGAACACAGAAGAAGGAAACAGTGAAGGAGAAGGTCTGAAAATGAAACCCAAACAGAAAGCTGAAAAAGCGTGTTTCTTGAGGAAACAGTTATTTACCTTTTTCCAGCCAGCAGCAGAGTCTCCTGAGAATCCTGATATTTTTTCTCTAAATATGATTTACAATTTCTTCCAACAGAACCAGTCGCCCAAAAAACCCAAAATGTTTTTTCCTACAAGGAAAAAAAAAAAGCCAAACAAACTACAATCTAAAGAGAGCTGCCCCTCAGGGCTACTTCAGAATTTCTAATGTATTTATGGTCATAAACATAAGTACTACCA
>KZ507399.1:7360-18444 GCA_002844005.1 Limosa lapponica baueri
TCTGTTGAACTTCAGACCTGAACTTTGCGATTCTGACACTTCAGCATATGCCCTATGCATTACCCTTCCCCTGTTTTCTATGCTTTAACTGAATCACTACTTAAATCACCACAGCTAAGGGAAAACCAGCAGTATTTCTCAACCAAGCTATGTTTTTCAGTGTCAACTTTTTAGAAGAGGTATTATCAAATCCTTGGTGGCATGCATTTATTTACAAAACTTCCCCAAAACTTAATAAAATGAGAGACTGACCTTGCTAAAGGGACCTCATTCAAGGAGAGTTACTACATAGTCAGACTAGGTATTAATAGAAGAATTATACTTGTATAGAAGTAGAAGTACATTATATATAGCAGAAGAATGTGTCCTATAAGCACTCAAGCAACACAGCAGTCACTGAGCCATTCCAGTCTGCTTGGTGCAGAAACAGTAAAAAACAAGTTTCTTTTTTATGGAAGTACAGTACATACTTTCGGGCACAAACCAACACAGGCTTCATGCAACAAAAGAAAAATTGGCCCACGCTAAGGTACCATAAGGATTTATAATGCACTAACTTCTCGGAGAAACCTTTAAAGTGTCCTGTGTATTCTGGGCCTTCAGGAAAGGCAGATTATTCCACTCTCCCATTAAAGGTACAGTAAACTACACTGCATGTTGTAGACTCTGATTGCACCTGCAGAGGGTTACATTAAGTACAGATTTTTCTTTGTATGGCTACACAATAACTCCCCAGGGCACCCATTTTCCCGCGTTGACAAGCTCTTGGAAATCTTCGTAAGTGATTTGTCCTCTTTTGAGCCAAAGGAGTGAGTGACTTCAAAGTCTGGAAAGCTGACAAGAACTGAACCCAGACTATCTGGGCATGCAGACTCACCTACTAGCCACAAGGCTTCTTTATTTCTCTCTCATCCTCTCATTTTCCCAACATCAGGTACTGAACGAAGCATTTCATAGAAGGTCCCAGCAGTAGGAATGAACATCACCAACAAAATGCTGACAAAGGTTTAGCATCATCACTCCCTGTCCTGGTGATACCAGCAGAGAGATCGCCTCCTCTCTCAAGGGTCTCTTCAGTACACCCTAATCAAGTTAAATCTCATCACCCATTCTTTCAGGACAGTCTCCATCACTCGGAAGCAAGTTCTTTTCATTGGCTCTGTACTACCTGTTGATGGTATTTAGAGGACCACGAACAAAGACAGAACATGGCACTGCTGTTTCCAACATGCCTACTGCTTGCACATAAGGATTAGGCCATTTGGTCTGGCATCAGCAAGTCCAACCACATTACCCATTCCAGCAAACTGGTGAGGACTGTCCCAGGGAGAAGCACACAAAGATTTCTAGGGGGACAGTAGACCCTACCTAGCTATTTTCCCAGGCTCTTCCTGGAAGCAGGGAAGGTAAAGTGGCCACAAACATACCTGCTCTCACTGTATTCCTTCTTCTCTCTCACACGCAGCCACTTCCGAAGGAGGAAGCGCTTGCGCCGCGGGGAGGCACTGGGTGTAGAGCAGTTGGACCAGGGAGTGTCCTCATCACTGGAGGGGGTGATTTCAATGGATGGGAGCTGCAGGTATTCCTTGCTGGAGGAAGGAGAATCCTGATACCTGCTGACCTCCAGGCTCTGCTCCTGCACATTCTTCATCCTCCTCATCTTGAAGCGCTTCCTGCGCAGGGTTGGGGTGGATGAACTGGACCAGGCACGGCCACCCTCCACCACCTGCTGCTCTGGGACTTGCAGTGCTGGGAGCTGCAGGGTTTCTGTCATATTGGCAGCTGGCATCAGATGCCCTTTCTCTTTCTGCTCCCACCCCCAAGCACACTAAGCTCTGATCTCGGTGTAAACCACACCGCAAAAGCACAACTTGCCTTCCTCCTCCCTCACCCAGTCCCGTACTGCCCTCCCTCTCAAGCAGAAAACCTCATGTTCTTCACGTGCTTTTCATTTAACAAACAGCAGGGTAGGGAGGGGATGTTCAGGACACAGACATGCCACAAGGGAAGCCAGTTTCAAGTTTCTTTTTTCCTTCTCCTCTCTACAACACTGAGTCCCTCCCCTGCCTGGTCTCTCTAAAAGCAGCAGGTTTCACACAGAGAAAAGGGTTGCCAGCAACAGCTTGGGTCACTTCCCCCCTCCCGCTGCCTTTGCCTTCAGTTGGCTCAGAAAAGAGAATCTCCTGGGGCTGTGCTAGGAAACTCAGCTGTAGTCTTCTCGAAGCAAGTATGGAGCGGCGTGGAGCTGTGAGGAGGTCAGAAAGAGAAACAAAGAGAGGGAGGGAAGCAACAATACTAGATAACATCAGGAGCAAGAATAGGAGGAGCTGCATGTTCTTTTTCTGTAGCGGGTAAGACATACGCAGGCAGCTGTTGCAAGTGTAACTGCACTCTTAATCCCAAGAGATAGGGTTTAGATTACCTAATATGCTGCTGCTACAAATCAACCGAATGACACGGGGTAAAAAGGGATAATAGCCCTCTGTAGAAGCCAATTGGACAGGCTTTCCCCTTGTCCCACCTTCCTGTTCAGAAAGCCCACCCCACGTAGGGAGGGAGCAAGTGAACTTGGACTTTCAGCCTTCTTTCACAAATGGGGGAGGGGGGGTTGTCCCAATTGACTGCTCACAGAAAAGGCAAAGAAGGAGAGGGATTGAGGAATAGCTAAAAAGGCAGTAGCAGCAGGTGGCACCAGAACTGGGAGGCTGGCTGGTTTTATAGCTCAGGTTCACATGAGTGAAAGCTGATAAAAGTTGGAGGGCAACGCTGCTTCCAAAATGACAGTGGATGATGGATGGTCTCAGGTCCAGGAACCAACAAAGACATCACAAAGACAATCAGACATGCAGAACAGTTTTTATACCAGGAGAAAGACACATACTACATGGAAGGTTCCCAGGCATTTAATACACTAAAGAAGCTCTACCAAGGGTCAGGCACTAGAAGGAATAGTAGCCTCAGGACAAGCCTTGTGAAATTCTGGTAAGGAAACCAAATCAAATAATGAAAACAACCAGCGTGACAGATTGTACATCAAGATTCCCTGAATGTCACTGAATGCTCCTGAACAAAGTTGTATTTTCAGGTGGAAAAGTGACATAGAACTTAAATACTCTAAGGGAATGATTAGAATTCAGCTGCGTGAATTTCAAGTGTGCTGTCAGAAAAAAAAAATATCTCTAAATCAATCTGACACAGCTTTAGTTTTCATTGTTCAACAGCCTGAACTTTTAAAAATATCAGTTTCAGATTAGAAAATATTTGTCAACCCAAATCAAAATAGATTTTCTTGCATGGACTGCCTCAGTTTTGTTTGAAAATAAACTTCACAAGAACTTTGAACATCAAAAACTGCCATCTAGAATACAGAGAACTAAACATGTCAGAAACAGAAGAATTATAACAGCAGGAACAAGGGGGAAGGAAACATTTCAATAACATGTTTTGGGGGGAGGGTTTTTTGTTGTTTTTTATTTTTAAATCCTCACAGGTGCTATATTCTACTTCGTTGAACTGTCCTTTTAGCTCTGCTCATCATGTAAGTCAATAGCTTGAGCAACTCTTCAATTTCTGGAGCTCCTGTCACCTTAGTGTCCATAGATCAGTTGCACACACACACTCAGAATGTCTTCTACAAACACCACTTAAAAAAATAAAGTCAAATGAAACAGTTTTTTCAAGTCTGAGAAACAAAAATCTACAGATTAGACAAAATGTCAGTAATCCGTATTTGAATCTGTACTTGCATGAGTAGCTGCACATCCTCTCTGCCTTTCAAGGGCTGATACCCTGTCTTCCTCATCCGCAATATGGAGAAACCTGAACCTGAGTATTTCAGCCATCCGTTGCCATGATTTTTATCACATCACCACACACACAGAAGCCACCTGTAAACAATCTATTACTGCCTACCTGTTAACACAGAAAATTAACTTTGATTTTATTCCTTCCCATGGCATCTGGGAATTGAAAGCCCATAATATCATTCCTAAATTTTAACCAAGAGCAAGTATGTGCAACTTTGGGGGAAGGGATCAGTGGCCCTTTGGAGGCAATCATAAAGAAGTTTTGCATCCAATCTGTGGAATCTTTTGTCAACTATGCAAGATTGTCATTTAATTGCAGAAAGATGTGCAAGTAAAAAGGGTCAAAGTTTGCACTTTGGCATGCTTTCTTTAGTAATAAATTGCACCACAGACATTGCAAACCCTTAAAATCCCCACAGACATTTTCTAATTAATCAACAAGATTAATACATACTACATTGCTCTAGGCAATGGTAACATTTGGTAATCACTTTCTTAGGCAAGGAAAAACCAGCCCTTTCACCCATCTGCGTTCTGCTGCCATGGCCATGCCAGTACAATTTCTTCACCCTCAGCCTTGCTGAACACTACTGGAATTCAGTACATAGGATCCTTTTCCACTCCCCTTCACACATACAAAACTGAAAATAATTCTGTCTGACTCTGCCACTAGAATCCTTCCTCTTAGGACAGGGTACACAAGCATGAGGACTACCCCTTTAATTCCAAGTACTTCACTGATTAGTAAGCAACACTTATTTGCACTCCAACATTCTCAGTGCATTTTTATTTTGGAGAGAGGATGCTGGCCACCTGTCTGATGCTTAGGAAAAAGAGAACCTATGTAATAAGAGAGACAGCTCAAACACCTGACTCGCAAAGTGAAAAATACCAGCCATGATCAAGCACTATTTCTGTACAAATCACACCAGCACCGTTTGACTGCTTCCATGAGAGCCTATGTTTTGCTAGATCCTTGTTTAATGACTACTTCTGCAGTTTAATGATCCATCTAACAACAGATTCATTAGAGCAGCATATGGTTGTCAATGCTTCAGGTTGAACAAAAATGTCTCTGCCTTTCTCTTAATCAAACATCCTGGGTTTTCCAGTGTCCTCAGAATAGCACTTGAGAATTAAGCAAAGAAGAAAGAAAAATCCTCTGAAAAACTAAAAATCCCTTCGAGTGAAGAACATGAAATAATGCCAGGACAGATTCTTTGGCAGTCCTTTCCATAATAGCTTTGTCATTGAAACACTTCCTTGAACTAGGACTTCGGCCATCCATTGGTCTTTGCATCTTAAGTTACAATGAGGCCTATTACAAATTGACATACGACAACTTGTGGTTACATGCAAGGAGCACGTACAGGCCAACCATTCTTATTTTTAGTCTCCTACAGGTCTGTCCCTTTAAATCATGCACAACCAAACAGCAGTTGCTATCATTTGAACATACACAGGCAATTTTATTTTTACTATGTGATACCCGATACCTCCATGTGTTGTCCTCTGAAACCCAAGGACTATGTTACAAGACAGATGACAAATTTCACAGGCTGCAGGGCGAGAAATACCAGCAGACTGATACCCCAGTGCATTACAAAGCAAGATGGAGACATTCCTGTGGCCCATACATTCCCTCGTTCTTCCCTGCTCAGTACAACATTTATTCAGGACTTGCCAGAAGCTCTTCCACAAGCAGTCCAGTTCAGAAAGCAGACTTGCACACTCTTTAGTGACCACAAATACTGATTACCTGGGTTAAACACTGCCTCAGTAGCTCTTCCTTCATCTCCCAAAAAACATGGTGTGAAGGAACATAAATGCATTTTTATCCCAAAGGACTCAGGATGTCCCTTTCATGCCACCTGACCAAAGAACAAAACAGTTCTCATTGCAGTTTGACCAAAAATAACAGAAGTGCTTTAAATCAAGTCTCCAGTCAGTGAGAAATCAACCTTTGGGTAAGTTACATGAACTGCACTGGCCTATGGCATAAGACTTTACTATGTCTGTCATTTTGGTCAATAATAATTGGCCTCTGAACTAAAATACAGGTGTACACACACTTGTACTCACTGTGCAAAGCACAGCTTGCACATGTGCTAAGTGCATTACAGAAGGTTACCCTGACCCAAGAACTAGGAACAGTAACTCTCAACTCCTACCCAAATCCCATCATTGGTGGGTAACAGCATGGGACAGAAAGGGGTTGCAATAGGCTTAGCCACGAAGTATCCAATCTCTCCTCCAGAACCACACACCACTTGTGGAATATACATTACATATTAATTGCTGGCCATTTCAACAGTACTTGAAAAAGCTCAGAAGAAAGCAGATTCCAACAGGGCTTTCCTATTAGAGGTTAACCTGTATCTATTTGTGCCTTCCCTTCCCATTCTCACATCAGCAATAACCATTAGAGACTTCAATCTGTGAATTCTTACTAACAAGAGTACCACACATAACTAGGCGTTTAAATTTTGGCCTCATACAGAGTAACAAACCCCAGAGTCTTCGGATACCATGCAAAATTCCAGATTTTGTCAAGCATGATTCAAATAGCATAGCACATGACATTTTTTCAGCATTAGAAAAATACTTTCACAGTTGATTTCTTCAGGTAGTGCTCTTCTGCCAAATTAAAGGGGACAGTTGAGCTAAAGATAGCAAGCAAGGCAAATTAAATCTGTGTCACGACTTTGCAACAATAATTGATCAGAAGATGGCAATAGGGCAAAGGCTCCAAGACCTTTTTCTCAGTTTGAGTTTTCTTTGCAATTTAGAACAGAAGTGAATTGTTTGGGAGTGCTTATTTACACTGCACAAGACCTCTCACTTGAGCATCCAAAAGGGAAGCTCTTTTATTCTCAGAAGTCTAATGGAGGGGATAGAGGGTAAATCAATTAAATTCTGTCGCTCACAAAACATAGGGCAACCATTAGAATTAACTTCCATAGGAGCTTGGCATTTGGTTTGCATTATATACAGTGTATATGAAGGAAGCAAGGGGACTCTGTCCAAATTCCTTGGAATTCCCGTGCCTGTACAGCACTTAACTAATGGGTCACAGCTCACAGCACACACCATGAACCGCAGGAGAACAAGTCTGTAAGTACAAAAGGTCTCTGAACAGTACATTCTTCCCGATCCAGTGAAAATGTCTGCTTCACTAGTTCAGGTCAGCCAGGTTTGCGGTATTTAACTCAGACCTGCACACAGAAACATGCACCTCGAGTACGCTGAAAAACTTCACTGAAGTATTTGGCAAGATAAAACCTACTGCCTACAGGTGTGACTAACTCTCCCAGTTCTCATTAAAAATTTGAATACGCCTAGGTTTTGTTTGCCCCAAGAGCAGCAAAATTAGATTAAAATATATCCTTGCTTCCCTCTGCTAAACCACACGCAAGAAGCACCAGAGAGCTGGATTCCAAGCCACACCCTGAGTGTTCAGCATAGCAGTAATTAGGCCTTGTAGCGTTTGTGAGCAACCAAGCCTATGCTCTCAAACACAGACAACATAAATTAGACTCTCAACTGAGAACAGGGGTGAACAAGCATCTACAGCAGCATACTGCATTGCTCACCACAGGGTAAGTGTTCTCCCAGGTCCCCACATCCTTATGCACCTAGATACTGCAATGTAAACATCTACCCTCTAAAAAAATCCAAAATATTTTGCTTTAGTGTGATATGTTTACAAAACAGTTTCAGTAACTCTTTCCCCTCTACTTGGGAAGATAAACCCCATTGCCTACACAGATGTGACAAACTCACAGTTCTCATTAAAAATTTGAATATGCCTAAGTTTTATTTGCCTCAAGGGCAGCAAAATTAGATTAAAATAAATCCTTGGTTCCCTCTGCTAACCCACACGTGAGTAGGCTTAGATCCCAGCACAATGCTCTTGAAATTTTACCACTTGTGGTTTTTGTACAAATAACTGAATCAGCCCCTTTCCTCCAACGCTGAAAATCAGCACCCAGCAGACAGTTCTGAAGAAAAGCACAATATCTGCATGAAAGCATGAATAAACTTCGACAGATTAAAAGCCCCTCTGATCAAGCAAGCACAGATCACAAAATACAGCATGTTACTAGCTGAAAGGAAAAAAATAAATCAGTGTTTATAAGAAATAGGACAAGCCGAAGTACAAGAGCAGCAAGGTTTTGGTATTTGTTTCCATCCTGCACCCCGACAAAAAAAAACTTCGAAGCAAAAGTAACATAAGAAGAATTGATGTGTTGTTACAGAATACCTTACAGTTCAGTGACTGAGACTCACAAGATCAGCCATTTTCTCCCTCTCATTCAAGGAAGAGACAACTGATTACTTGTACAAAAGCAGTCAGTCTGGAAAAGGACACCTTTACCTAATCAGAAGAACTTCAAGACCTGAGTCTCCAACTCCCACACTACATGCAGTGCCCCTCCTGTGAGCAGAGGTTATACAGATCTACTTCCCACCTGGCCTTTGTTTTAGCTCAGAGACACCAAATGCTTTATCAAGAACTATATTGTCCTTTCTAGAATGGCCCGACTCCAATTAAAATTTCTATCTGCTTTAAGAGCAGAGGTTCCCAGTTCATGACTTGTATGCCCTTTGCGCAACTGATACAGGAAATATAGGAATCTAAAACTGAGTCGAAAGAGAATAAATGTTCATGTTTCCCCATAGATCATTATTTTGTGCCAACAGCATGGTTGGAAGCACAATGGTCTTCAGTATTTCTGCTTTGTCATATTTAGGACAGCTAAAAGTTATCTCCCTCCTTTTGCCTTTACTGAATAGGAAGAAGCAGAATATTTCTTCATCCTACTAAAATACTGAGAAAACAAATGCCTGCCAGAAAAAGATTTTCTCAAGTCTTATTCTGCACAAGGCCAAATGGAAACCACCAAAACTTGCTCTGCACTCCCAAGAGCCACTAAAATGACAGAGGGACAGAAAAGGTTCTTTCCTATGATTGGTAAACTCATTTTATAATAAGCATATAGAAATTGCTTTATAAATACCATTCCTGTCCATCACCTCAATTATCAACAACCTCAGCAGCAAGGCTGATGGAGCCCATTCCTTCAATTAGACAAATGCCTGAGGACAACTGTCATTTTTCATCATGATCTTTGGAAGAGAGCTATTTGGAAAATATTTCATGGACAATTGAAAAATGTCTCCTCCAGCTGGGTTTGCCATTCACACTTACAATCCTGCACTTGCTGTTATGAAATGAAGCCAGCCAAGCGCATTTCTTCCTCCTCCCCAGCACATATTCAACATACACGTCATATGATACAGACACAAATCTCTCCATTGATGTAATACATGCCATAAACATGTTTGATGGATGAAATATGCAGACTATAAAACTCATACCTGTGTTTCTTGTTTGCATAACAGAGCACATATAAGACAGTGCACGTACCACACCTGCAGCACCAGTAGGTAGAGACTGCACTAAGTATAGAAGAGTTCTATACATTGAGATCACAAAGCACTGTCACATGCCATGTCACAAAGTAGTGCCACATGTATAAGCAGAATGCATTGAATATGCCCCCGAGGCAGAAGTTTTACCTGAATATGCCTGTGCAGGTGTGAAACAACTGCTAAACGCCCCCACAATACATTAAGGAATGTAGCAGATCCTGCATATCTTAGAAACAGTCATTATGGCTATTGCCCAAACATGACAGACACCACCCTCCTAGTTACATCTTCCCAGCAGCAATCTGTTACTACATTTTCACCTGCTAAGACTAGTGATGCCTTTGCTGCCACAGAGTAGGTTACATTGCTAATACAGTTTGTAAATAAGCTAAATATACACATGCAATTTCAAGTGCCACAGAGCCTCTGACCAACTTAGTTTCAAACAGTTGCTGAGGGTCATCAGTCTAATGGTCATCTTTTCATGAAATAGCTTAGAACTGTCAGGTTATGTTGCAATTGCCAGAAGTTTGCTTCCCGTATTTTCCCTCCAAATTACCATTATTGTGCCCCTGAGACTCGTGGAGACAGCAAGGTCAAACTCTGCTGAGGCGCTCAAGGTCAGAGTCAAGCGCTTTGGGGGGGAAGCTTACACTAACAATGCCCAGACTGTGCTCTATCTACTTCATCTATGCCTAGAGCTACGAACACCAGTAATGACCATAAACTAAAAGGAATTTTCTTTCGTTTGCCTTTTAATATAGAGACTATATCTTGTATAGAAGATCTTAATTTCACATTACAAGTCTGTTTGCCACACCACCTGAAGTGTGATTTAAGTGGAGCCTCCACAATGGATCACTTGTTCAGCTGGAATTTTCCTGGACGCGTCATGAATCCCTACAACGAGATGCATTTTACACTTGGTCCGGGTTCTTATTCCTGCCTTTCCAAATCCACAGCCCCCCAGAGTCTCTGCAGACCAAGTATGGCAGAAACAAAACAGCTGGTAGGGGACCCTTTACTAACGGGACCCTGCTGCTCTCTAGCGGCTGAGAAGCTGCAGGCAGTGTAACAGCCTAGCTTGTACCATACAGTCGGCATGAGTTTGCTTTTAAAACGATTCCTTGCCTCCAAGATACTGTTAAATACAGATAAACAGGAATTAACACAACACTGCAAGTGTTTGAAGTCCTTAGCTGCCACTAAATGTTGCCAGACGCTTTCACACCTAACAGCGTTTTTCTCTTGTTAAAAGCTCAAATTCATAAGCCATCCACAAAAACACCTCTTTAATCCCATGAAATCTGTCGACCAGTTCACTGGACAATAGCGGAAAGCCCCGGGGTACAGCAGAATCTTAAAGCAAGCCAGACACATCACCCATAAAGCCACAAAAATTTCTTTCTCTAACAGCTGGGAGCTCTGATTACCTACTGATCCTATTCACCCACTTTGGAAACTGCATTTGACCTCCTTGGCACTAGAGTTTCTTCGTAGACTAAAGTGTTTTTCTTGCAACATTCCAGTTGCTTGTCTTATGCTATTTCATATAAGCAGCGTCAACGCTCATACAGAAAATAAGTTTCTACCCTCAGAGTACAAGATGCTCTGAAGTTATGTCAGACAGACTTTAAAAGGAGAAAGGGTTATGAGTAGACACTAGCAGATCAAGAATGAAATGGGCATCGGAGGAGAAGATACAATCAGCCACATATCCCAGCTCAGGCTGGGACCTTTGTTTTTCTTTCTGGTTCAGAGGATTATTCCGAGAAAAATCTTTAGATAAAAAGCCTCTTCCTGGGCAGACATTCTAATGAAAAGCTGGTGGATCTAGCTGGG
>KZ507399.1:19273-36050 GCA_002844005.1 Limosa lapponica baueri
TAAAGACTGAACTAGTAACTTACATGCAGAACACCATCTTATTCTCAGGGTCAAATTCCAGCGGTAGTGAGAGTGGGGAGAAAAAGCCAATTCCAGCAAACCACGTCACTACATTTGAAACAGAATTGGAGAGCAGGCGGAGATGAAACCTTTGAATCGTGAATTTACAAGTTCTCACTCTTAGTTACAAAATTATTCAGCCCAGACTCAGCATCTGAGTCAATAACCTGTGCAGGAATGAATACTTAGTTCCTCATCGAATCTTTTCATTAGTTATAAATACATCTGCCATTCATTCCTGACTGCATGCAATTTTGCTCCCACTTCTTCCCAACCAACCAGTATTAGATAAGAGCAAACAATAACACTTATTAGATTGGTTTTTATAATTATATTTCTGGTCCTCTCATCAGTTTGCCTAGTGCGAAACTGCACAATGATACCTTTATGAAGTTGTAACAAAAAAGCCCAGATTGAACAGAAAAGAATAAGACCCGGTAAGCAGTAGCTCAGTGAGGCATGAGATAAACGTCTCTAACACACTGGAATCTGGCAATTACTTCGGATGAATCAGTGTCCCTAATTTAAATAAATCTAGTAATTAAATCTAACTCACAGAGCCTAAGTGGTTGATTTGGATCTAAAATAACCAATGGGCTTTATAATTAGGCATAGTTAAAAAGATATTGATAGCAGTAGGATGACTGCCAATTGCCCAATACGCTTCCTGAAGAGTTCTCAAAGTAAAGCTTTTTATTTTAATACTAAGCATGTATCAAGAAAGCAGCAAACCTCTTTGTGTCTTCTGGGGACAGAGCCCGGGGCCCTTGTTGATCTTCCTTCTCTTCCAATACAACTTAACCTGCCTCCAAAGATCTTAAGTTTCATCCCTGCCAAAAGACATGGGACTTGTTGCATCTTTGATCTTTACATGAAGATGTGATACTGTTCCCAAAGTCACATCAGTGTGTTTTTAAGCTATCCCTTGGTTTAAGCATGTTGGAAAGCAGCTGGTGAGCTTCACGCATTTCCTTTGACCACTATGTAGCACTACCATCAGAATCCCAGTAAAAGCTTGCAGACAGCAACTGCAGTTTTCATCTCTAATACAACACAGGTAATCAATACTTCTACTAGCTTTTACCTAGTAAAACTAAGGCCTAGAGGGGCAAAGTGATTTGTCTGTACTCGTATACCTTGTTTCTGCACAGTTCAATAGGGTTTTCAGATGATCATTGAATGTTATAGAACTAACTTTCACCAACTTCCAGTGAAATTTGTACTCCCATACCAAGCAGGTTTCTGGGATAAGAATAATTGCCAAAGCACCTTTTACAAGGTACTTGTGCTCAGTTGAAAAACCGCTGTGCAAGAGATGTTATTTCATTTTCCCAAACTTAGATGGACAGACAAATCAAGTATACAATACCTACACAAGGAGCTGTATGTCTGAGATAAAAATACACCTAACAGTTCAGATCAAAATGATCTGCCCACTTAGTCTAAAATATAGAGCACTTAATGAGGCAGAAGCCCAGACAGATGGATGAGCAGGCTGAGTCTCTCCCCCTCAAAAAATGAGAATTCAACAGCATCTGCTCAAGACATCCAGAAGGTTTCTGTCACACAAATAAAAATAATCATCATCTGTCAGTTTCAAATCACTTAAGCAAACTCACATGCATGAAGAATTGAGATTCTCAGCTCTAGGAAAACCAGCCCTTCTCTAGAGGAGTTGCACCAAACTTGTGAACGTACAAGTCAGCACTGCCCTGGGAGTAGGGAATCTCTCATGTCACTGCTGGCTGGTATTTCCCACATAAAACTCAAAGACAACTGCAGGAATTAGATATTTACTGAAGTGAGCATGATAGGAACACACTTTCTCATCAGGTGCTTACACAAGCCATTTTCTCAAATGAACCTACACCAAAAAACCAAGACGACCAAAACAAGGGAAAGCCGCAAATTAGTTCTCAGAGGATCAAGATCCATTATTTCACTCAAATAGGCCACTGATGAGCTAAAAGATGTGAACACCAATTTAAGTAACCACCAAAGGCTTGTAATCAACAGCCTGTATGAACTCACACTCTTGAGATCTCTTCACACTTTTCTGACCAATTCCATGTCTCAAGAAATACTCACCATTCACCTTATTTTTGAGAATAACAGGGCATCTAACATTCATATAAATACAATTCTATGACAGACTAATATTTATAGTACGCACACCAGTATTTAAATCATTTCACCTGTATATCACTAGTCAAGAATCACTGTTTAACAAAACTGACCAGTGTAATATCATAACACTTTTTCTATATAGCGCTTTGACACTCCAATTCCCCTAGGAAACTTCTCCACATTTATTGCAGTTTCCTTCACAAATACATCAAGGAAGCTGCTATTGTTCTGTACAGCCTCACATAAAAAAACATAAGCCACAATCAACAAGTCTGTTTAATACCCGCTGTTGCACATCTACTCATGCTTTTCTCCTTTCTGGTAGCTGATTATTTCTTGTTTTGAACTAAAATTTCTTAAGTTTAAACAGTTAAAGTGCTCAGTAGAGTATATGTATCAAATAGCCAGTACGAAATACACATGGTAGTGCAGCACTTACGGGGTTAAACAAACAGCAGAGAGCATAGGCAGTCTTCTGTGGCTATCTTCATCAGGGAAACCTCTAAAACACAGCACTGGATTCATTTCATCGCCTTTGGGAGCTGCAGTGGTGCTGGAGGGAAGGCACACTCTATGGATTTCTACGTGGACAGAAAAGGAGTGGGGGGAAGTGGAGTAGGGAGGATCACCAGATCATAGGAAATCCTGCTGAATAAAGTATGAGAATCAGGCAGGATCTTCCGTGGCTCTCTTCCCCTCCCTTCCCACTGCTATCCTAAGAGCAGTTTCAAAGCCAGAGGCAGAAAACAAGACTATGACTGACAAAGTTCACATTTATAACACTGGCCCTAATCTGTCTGAAACGGCAGTGAATTAACAGCTTGCTCTGGCATTTCAGCAAGCACAGAAAGCAACTGCAAGCAGCAACTGCTACTACAGCAGCTGCCACAAGGACCAGAAGGAAACCAAGCGGCTGTCAGATGGGTCTCGGGCCTGCAGACATACACTGAGGAGATTCTGTCCCTCACATGGAACTTCCTCTAAGAAGCAACTTTCCTACAGCATCTGTTTTTAGGACAGAAGGCAGCAAGAGATGTGAAAGGAGATTGTCTTACATAGAAAACATTAAAGACAGAACTTTTCAGAAGCGACTAGTAATTCCACACATCCTTTTTCACCCTAGAAGGGGTCAGCCATCTGACTGGATGTGTAAAAACTGGGATATGCCTGAAGGGGTTTCTTCCCCCCTCCCAAGAATTATCAGGTGGACTGCACTAGGAATTTGGTTTATATACAAGTTTCTTCACTCTTGGGTACTGCTTATAGAAGTACACAAAAACACACAAGAGCAGAAAGTGAAGTGAAGCTCACGATGTGAAACAGCTGCCAGTAATCCACATAGCAAAGATGCCCATGAGTGTTAAACTGATCCCTTAATAGGACATACTCTGTATTAGTCACTTTCAATTCAAGAAAAGGCAAGTGACAAAAATACAAAGAGCTATAGTTTAACAGAAGACTCAAGGCCCATGTTTTCTGAGGTTCACATCTTTTTTCTCCAGGTGTTTCTTTAATGCAATAGTTGATGATCCACCTCCAGACACTCATAGCACTTCAAACTCACAAAACTTGCCACAGTCTACCCTCTATTTATGAGTCATTAGCAGAGCCTTCTCATCTGCCTCTCAGTTAATACCACCAAAACACACTTCCTACTCGCTGAACTGACAAAAAACCCAGGGTTAAGTTTCTTAGGAGACTTTTTGGCACTTTTCCTTCTCCAGGATTCTTCAAAGGATCTTTCAAGATTAAAGTCACAGGATGTGATCCAGAAAGCACTACAAGCAACAAAACCTCTCATCAACTCAATACAACCAGGGAAAACGTCTCTAGAAGTACAGTGGAACACAGGCACAGAAAGGACATGCCTATTCTTGAACTATTTGTCTTAAATGACATGAGAGATAAATAATTATTGTTAAACATACTATACTCTTCTCGCCTCCAACCAGTTTAAACTGAAGTTCAAATAGCTGGCTGGGGAGCAGGGCTGTTGTAGGAGGCAATGTGGCAAACCTGTTTCAGGTAGCTTAAGATTGCCCTTCATGTCTTCCCCAAGAAATGTTTACTATCTTTTTCTAAGCAGCTCCAGTAGAGATTTTTTTTTTTTTGTATCAACCCCACTATAGGCAGAGCCTCAGATCAGACCCTACTATTCCAACTACAGTCATTTCCTGATCTCTACGCTGCTTCCAACACAAATGAACTCCACTTCCTGACTCTCCTGAAGTTACACAATGCTGTTGATGTTGGCATCCGCATAATTTAGAGTGACTATTTTACTTCCTTCCTCCGCCAAATAAATATTGAAAGTCTAAAAGAAAAGCTGTTTTTCTCTAGATACACGATCAGTTTGTTTTTAATTTATTATTTTACAACTTCTTTAAATGTTAAAAAACAGGAGCTTAGGGATTTACAGGACTTATTATCCCTCTACTAAATTCACTGACATTGAACGAAGATACATTGCACCATTCATTTTTGAACTCAAATGTCTTTACAGCTATATACAGCATGACACAGTTAAGTTTTAACAGCTCGGAATTCCTTTTTTCTTTTTAAACTGTAACTTTCAGCATTTGAGCTTGAAGTCAGGCAGTCGCTCAGGCTTTTTTCCACCATATTTGACATAAGCTAGAGCAACTAATACGGCAGCGAACACTGCCATCACGTGTGTTATGAGCATATATTCATACATGGAGCTTACCAAAAATCAGTTCTTACTTGGTTAAGATATCATGGGCCTTCCCTCTTCAGATGTTGCCATAGAAACCTCAAATTATGTCTATAGGGAAACAGAAAAAAGGTTTTCTAAGGTATGGATGAAATAGCTCCATGGAAACAAGCCCTGACTGTCAGAGGAGATGAAGGGAGGGGGTTTGTGTGGGAAGACACCACGATGATCATTATCTAAATACGTGAACCAAGACTCACGCAAACTAGGCAAGGTGTCATTTAAGTATCTGCCTACTTCATGACTGGCATTGAGACCTAATGGCATATGAACTCCTGGTGTAGTTGGCCAGGGATTCCAGTGCCCACAGGCACTGAAGACGTACAACTATTTTTCTATGTGGTTATAATACACCATAACACTACTAAACCTAGGAGCCGGTCCAGCACAACCTGGCATAATTAAATATGATCCAAGCTAAGAAAGGTTAGGAGAGGTCCGTAAATTCACACACACCCCAACTAGTCTCAACCTTACAAATCTCCAAACCCGTGCCTGCTTTGAAAGAAAAATGCCTGCTCTTTTGCATTCTCTCTCAGATTACATTTACCTGAAGAGATATTTGTATTCAAACACTGTTTTGGAAACTCACATTAATCCCTTCAGCTGTAGTTCACAACCCTGAACTTGCGAAATATTGTGAAACCACACACAATCACAGCTCATGGCCAGACAAACTACACACAGCACTAACAGAAGCTATTCCTATTTTTCATTAAGTTAATGTGAGGCAACACTTTTCTCTAATAAGACCAGAATCCAAAGGCACACACAATATCTTGCCGTACCCCCAGCTTCCCAAACCCTGCTATTTCATGTTTTTGAAACCTTACACCACAACTCTCAAACTTATTCCTGCCCTGCTTGGTTTCGCATTCCCCTCATTACTTGCCAAAACCTAACTCACATAACACTTCCCTTATAAAACTCCCCTCTCTTCAAGGCTCAGGAATAGCCTTAACTCATTTATCTTTCAGCAAATCCAGTTTTCTAAACCATTTCTGGCCCTTATAGCAGGCTGCTATTTACAGCTTGAAAATTCTGCTTTCTCCACTGCAGAATGCTAACTCAAACCTAGGAAAGAAAGGGCATCACAAACTCCAAAGGCAAGTTTCAATTCACTGGAATTGAGCCATCAAAACCTCAAGCATTACTTGAATTGGATCGCTCCAAAGCTCAGAATTGGTTTTCACCATATGCTTATGAAAAGAATCAAAGCTGAGCTTCGGGCAAAAGGCTACCATTATTAAGCAAGAACTAGACTCAAAGTTTACAATTTCAAGTCATTAATTTATGGAGCCCTTGGTTTCATTCTGACAATCAATTTTAATAAGGAGTTGGTCGAAAGAACAACAACAAATACGTAAGAGACTCAATTTTAAGTAAACACCGTCCAAATAAAACTATGCTGTGTACAGCTTCAATAGACACCTGTACTCCTCTAATAACCACTCTCTCACATCTCAAAAGCACAAACAAGTCTTGCTTATCTTGGACTGCCAATCATACAGCTACATGCATAGTATAAACAGGCGTAAGAGATATCAGTGTTGTACAGATTGAAGCCAAAAAACACTCAGTTCCTGAGCTATTGTGCTTCTCTTCTAGCCACAATTAACAGAAGCTAAAGAAACATTTTCTATAACTTTTAGGTTGTAAGCATCTTCTGAATTCAGAGGGTTTTTTTCCCCACCACAAGCAGCAGCATCAAGCAGTTCTTCCTCTCTGCCCCAATCCTCAGCATAGAGTATTCCTCTCCCATTTATGCCTACTGAAAGTTCAAGGTAATAGAGGATGCTTGTCTACATCAGTGTGAATCCTCACAAATGTAAAATTCAGTATATAGTGATAAGCTCAGGGGCTAAGCACTGGACTGGGCCTCAGGCAAGATGCTGTCTTCAGATACATCTATCAATATCCCTGTTTTCCTCCAATTTCATAATTTTATTACCCGTATTCCTTGTTAGCTTTACAATTCAAGTTTTCCCATAACAGGAGAACTTTATAGCCTGTTTGTAGCACCTTGACTGGAGAATTATATGTCATTATTGCCATGAAGATAGCAGTTTTGAACTACAGTAGTGGGACATTGTCCCCAGGTTTACAGTAACAATCAAAATTCAAACGAAAAAAGCAGCCATCCTTCAGGGGTGTGCTTGGAACAGATTTACTACTGGCACTGAACAGAATTACCTTGACAGACTAATCAAGTGTTTATTTTTTCTGCTCTTAGGCAACCTTCTACAAAGTGCCTACATTATGTTCATTCCCCTCTTTCACTCCTCAAATCACTTCTTTACATTCATTTCTGTCTGATACTGACACATTAGCTTGCATCTTTTGTTACTCAGCATATGGAAGCTGAGCTCTCCCCCTTTTACAGTGGGAGCCTTTTGCTTTTTTTAATGCGATCACTACTTAATCCAAAACACTCAAGAAGGTGTAAGAGTTCCTGACTTCATTTCCTCTCCAGATAAGAGTTCCAGTAAAGCAGAATAATCAGCTGAATTGAACCCCTAAGAATAAAGATTATCTCAGGAATTCTGCTTACGATCCAAGGGTGCTAAAGAAAGGAACAACACACAGTAACGATTAGTAAGTTATTCAGAGCTTTACTAGAAAACACACAGATGGCACACAGACAGTCAAATGCTACACATACATTTTATGACATTTTGGAAGCAGCACATTTGGATTTGAATACACCAAGCTGTTACTCAGAGCAGCTTCTTTGCCATCACCAAAACTCTACCCCATTTACTTTCACATTTAAACACATATGCAGCACATATCTTTGAGCATGCTCATAGTAAAACTATTAACATGGATTTGCTATGTTGCTGTGATTAGTTTTCTTTTCCCTCTTGAGTCTGGAGGGAGCCAGAAGCCAATGGAAAAAGAAAAGCAATATGTAAACCCATGGAAAGGATACCTAAAGGAACAAACCCTTTTGGAAACTTCTCTTCCTCTCGACTCACAGAAGCTGTTAAAGTGACCTTTACGTGCCTCTGCCAACTTGTCAAAGTTCTTAGGGAAACAAGTCCAGGAGTCTTGTACTTCATCCACCACAGAGGTTAAGGATGAGATTTTCTTTGCCATTCTCATGCTTCCCAACCCGTGTAGCAGATGAAGCTGCCCAATTCCCAATTTTCAGACATTTTCCAATTCTCTGGCAGTTTTGCAGGCAGCTAAACTACTTCAGCAGAATCCTGCTCCATTGCACTGATACACCATAACATTCATGAGTACTGTTACACGAGACACTAAAACATGCTTATTAAGTGAAAGCCATTTCACAGGTTTTATAAACAGCAGAAGTTTTTTAAGACTGAGGAAGCAGAGCTGGTGGCCTTACAGGTGCCACAGCAGCAAGGGATAGGACACAGACCTACGAATTTGTGAATTTTCTCAAGCTGCCTTGTGTTGCAACAAAAAAAACCAACACAAACAAACAGAAGCATCTGCTCTAGACTGGTAGTTCAGATCCAGCCAGTCACATGTGTCCATCTTCAGAAGGGCATAAACCAGGCAATGCTGACTCCCAGATTGCTGCTGTAAACCCTAGACTACATCGAGTTAGCCACCTCAGCCATCTTTCAAGGTTATGCCAGAGATCAGAGAGACTCAGTTACTCCTATACTCCCGATAGCCTCTTTAACCATAAATTACATACTCTTAAAAAGTTTCATCACATTGCAAAGAGGACGAGAAAATGCTCTCTCGTGGACAGGGTTTACAGGTTTTGGCCTAAAGCAGTCTCATCTCAATTTCTGTTCACTCTTCAGGATGAAGAGATGCCTCCAAAGGGGCACTAGTAAGGAGATCATTTCAGCCATAATTACACTTGACACTTAAATTATAGCCCAGAATAATTTCATTTAGGCCTTCACTGAGTAACAGGAAAGAAAAAAAAAAAAAAATCAGAAAACATCACAGAAGAACAACAGGCTGACATCAGAGCAGCGTTAAACTTAGATTCCTACACTTTTATGAGACTCACGAGCTGGGGAAAGGGACACCACCAGAAAAAGCCTAAAGCCCCTGCTTACAGAACTCTATTGGCTCTTAAAAACAAGCAGATTCAAGCAGCCACTGCAGGATCTCATAGGAACAAGTGTGTAAAAACTAAACTGCATTTAGAAATAAACAGAGCAACAGTCACTGTGTCTTGTTTGGGTTCGGAGTGGTTTTCAAGGGCCTGGAATTTGACCTGAAATTTGACTTGAAATTGAGTACTTAATGACATCAGCTTTAGCAAAAGGTCTTCACAACATGTTTTAAACATCCCAAAGATTTCTTTTGTTGCCCACATAGTGCCAAGATTCACTGCCACTCCAAATTCTTCTATTCCATATTGTTTAAACTGAGAGTACTCAACCATGTTTAAATGGAGTATCTCTTTACACATTCAAATTTAAGAAGCTTTGTTTGGTATTAATTGACATTTCAACAAATCAAGCCAAAGGAAATAGCTAACATGGGACTTGTTTAATAGAGAATTTTGCCTTCAAAAGTAATGTCTGCAGAAAGCAACACAAAAGCACTTATTCCTTCTCTGGAAAGCTCTTACACTGTCAGTAATGCCACCTGGCCTACCCTGTTCAGTCTCAATTTCTGCTGTTACCAGTCAAAGTAGACAATGAAAAGATGTGGCCACATAAAAGCACAAACTTGCAGTGACATGGACAGCCCTGCAAGACCACACTAAAAAGCAAATCACTCCAGGCAAAAGTTCTTAGCTGGCATAAAGTGGAGCAGTGCCATTGATTTCAATAGAGCTGCATCAGCTAGTATTGAGCAGCAGGGAGCTTGGCTTTATGTCCCCCAGCTGCAATCCATATCATCTGTGCTCTGGCAGCAAGTATATTCCACTAGAAAAAAAGACAAGTTTGGCATGTAAACCACTGTTGATATTTAAAAGCTCGTTTTTATTTCCTGCTGCAGTTCAATTTCCTGTTACACAGAAAATTCCTCATGCCCATCTCCCCCCACTACATATATAGGGATAATACCTACACAAGACCAATGTTATTTGTACTGCATTAGAGCCAAGGAGCTCCTGCAAATGCTAAAGGCCTGTGTCCTCAAATTTTAACTATTTGTAAAAGACAGGCCCTTCCTCAAAGATACATTAGGAGATAAAAGGCTTACCTACACAAATAGTAAACATACAGCTGGCCTGATCTGCTTACTCCAGCCATAAGATTGCAAAGGCTTGAAAAGGGAGCACAAACATCCTCTCTAAGGGCTTATTAGCTCAGGGGCAGCACTCGGTGCAAATGGAGATACGTGTATTTCCAGATCCAAGATGCCCATAGGGCACTGCATAGACAGCTCAAAAGCAGCCAAAACCCATGAGTACCAAGTGACCTTCCAGCAGGGCAGAAGCTGAAACGCTCCCAGCCCAGGGCAGCAGACTGCCTCACAGAAGTTCAAAGTTAAAATCTTAGGGACACTGCCCCATTTTGCTCTCTTCTAGACAGATGAGATGCAGTTACCTTTGTAACCCAAGGCCTCATTAAAATAAAACAAGGAGCTTCTCTTGGACTACCAAGGTAGCCCAGGGCCTCTGTACACATTAGTCACATTTTCCCCCCCCTCTCTCCTTTGTGACACAAGGGGGAAGTAAGTCTTTCGACAGTCAGACAGCTCTAATGCTAAATAATTACATTTTCCCCTTCTCTATCTAGCCTAGATCCCCAAAGCTTTCTCTGGCAAAGGCGAGGAAGAGCAGATGTTCAGTTCAGATGAGATTAGAGACAAACGCTACACACTGGTTTCTCTATCCTGTAAAAGAAAGGATAGAGATTAAAATGAAAGCCAAGGATAAGGATCTCATAGATTTGGTAACTGAATCTGCAGTTTAAAAAAAATTACAGGAAACTCACCAACTTTGCCTCCAAGTGGAAAATGTGGCAGGACCAAGTAATTCAGCTACAAAAATTCCACTAGCCTGGGGAATTTGTGTTTCTAGTCTACTGATTTTATCTTGCCAAGCACTCCTAAGACTTCAAAACCAAGGTATGAAATACTGGTTAATTATTGGGTATCCCAGAGCCAGCAAAAGCTAAATATTAGAAGGGACAAGAAAATTGGTGCAGAAAAAAAAAATAATCAAGAAGATTAGAAGAGAAATTGATAAATTAGGCTAGGACAGAAAGTTTATATGTGTACATGTTGGCTAGATGACAGCTGCACTGACTCATATGATAAAACATCACACAGCCAACAGTTATTTAAAGAGGCCTCCAGAGTGTGAAGCAAGGAATAACAGGATAAAAATGAATCAAGACAACTATGTGGATGTTTATTTCAGTCACAACACAGCTGAACTTGAGGGTGAAAAGGTAGGTGAGGGGTGTGGGTCAAAGCACAAATAAGGATTAAGGCCATTTTGTAAAACTTGTATCTAGATAGAGTTTGATATTTCCAGCCTGGTGATGAGAAACAGATTGTTCTGTAATCATTTCCCAGCACAAAGGGTGGAACTGATTACAGAAAAAAGCCATCTTTCTCATGCCTTTCATTAGGACTGGACTAGTCATAACCATAGAAAACACAGCAAACAATCACATCAGCATAACGCACAAGCCACTGATTTTCTTCATGCTGCTGACCACTTTTCCAGGTGTCCTGTTTCAAGAGCATTTTCTAGCACAGGGTCTCTTAAGTCCTAAGGCATGATTGCTGACCTGGCATTGTCAGGAAACCAAGTCTTAAAACCTCCTCTGCAGCAAGACTGCTGGTAAACCTGCCTGGGCTGGTTGGGGGTTCCCAGAACACTACTCTCACCAAGCTATTCATTTTTTTTAATCTCTAGTAATCCAATTAACCTCTTGTTCTTTAGTCAGGAAGTTAGGTCCTTCCAGCATTTATGCTCTGAAGACTCAAAATGGTGCTACATTAAGTTCAAGTTTTGTTCCCACTTTACTGAAATTTCAGAATTCACAATAAGGCAGGTAAGAATTACTAAACTGACTTTTTGGTGAGCTCATCATAGCAAGTTTAGAAAACCACCTACAGGCATTGTTAGTATTTTAAATGCTTGTTAGGGACCCTACAAGAAAAGTGACCCAAGAGTCCACAAACAGAAGTGCACATACTGCAAAGAAAACACAGTTCTGGACACCTTACGTGATCCTAGAAGGAGTTACAAGTCATTTACAAGCAATTGCCACAAAGTTCTATCATAAAAGGAGAATCCCCAAATTGTTTTCATAACTCGACCTTTAAACATGCCTGACATTACACAAATGACTTTCTCTCTCTACACCAATTTCCTCACCTGTGGAGGAGGGAAAGCATAAAAAGCATTGAGGCTATAAGATACATGAAGTGCTAGGGCAAAGCATCATCACCAAAAGGCAATAGCTAATCCAGGCCAAGCCTAACAGAACAGCCTTCTGTCCCTGGAATTTAAGGTTGCAAGACTAAAACTAGTACTAGAACTAGTAACAGGTAGCAGTTTTGCATTTAACAGGCAATTACAGACCAAACAGATTCAAAATGTGAGAAAGGGCATGCTTGACTTCAAAGAAAGGATAGCTGGAGGGAGAGAAACTAAAATTGAGCAAATGAAGGGAACAGGCAACAGCAAGACAGAGGCCAGCCGATAAAACCAGATTTGGCTAGTTTCTCATTCTGCTTGCCATAAATCCATTACTTAAGTCTCTCAGCACAAGAGGAGGCAATCTGCATGACACTTGCCTTCCCTGGATGAACATGTCAGTATTTCTTATTCCTTCTGAGCTGTATTCGACAAAAAATTTTTTCAGAGCAACCTAGGACTTGAGGCTGACTGTTTCTGTGCTTGCAGTAATATTTGCTCGGCACAGAGCTCCTATTTTTATGATCACAAATACTCTGTGCATCTCATCACACCAAGTCTACAGTGAAAGGTCTACCTAAGCTCTACCAAAACCACACAGTATTCTTTCAAGTCTCCCAGTCACTGCTCCAAAGCCAAAATCCCTGAAGCACGTCTTCATCATATGTAGCCCAGATACCGCAGGTTGTATCACAAAATGCTACCTGGATGCAACTTTCCCAGACTCATACTGTAAAAAATGTCATGCAAACTTCGGGTGCAAAGCACTAGTACTCAAACACATCCAAATATATACATACTGGTATCACCTAAGTCAAAAGACAGATTGTGCTTTTTGATACGCACACAACAGACTTCAAGCTGTTTTCATAGCCAGAAAACATCTACATAGTGGTGCATCCACAGATGCCTCAAGAGTAGCCCTCAGTTTGTGAGCCTTGAAATGCAAATCCTCTTTTAGAACTTGAAAACACTTGACCAACAAATCTGCCTCTGTAGATTACAACATAGTAATACCTGTATCCTGATCAGCAACACAAAGACTTAAGATAATTTTGGATTAAGCCACCTTTTTGCAAGGTCATTTATTTGAACTTGCACTCTCCCTTGCAACAGTGGTAGTTTCTAGAAACTGCAATCCAAGGTCACAGTTGGGTGCCTTGCACATAGGTAAATGTAGATATATTAGTAACTGCTCCAAGGAACTTAAAAAGGAGTAAGTATACTTCATCCATCTCCCTCCCTTTCTAGTACTTAAAAATAGTCTGCCAGCAAATACTGCAAGCTGAGAGATCATGAATCATTTCAATAAAAAAAAAAGAATATTAACCCAACAGTGCTCTCTCCTGGGACTCAAGCTTCAGCCAACTAGTAAGTCATTAGCTGAACTCTGCAGTTTCACCTCAATCACAGTAGTGCATCGGAGCTGCTCCTTGATTAATCTTTTATTTCAACACAGATTATCTGTTAGTGTTTGAGGTTATTTGTTCTCTTTCCCTGCCACAGAGTTAATTAAGAATGTAAGAAAGAGCAACACACAGTTCCAGGAGTGAGTTTTTCCTGTCGTATCATCAAATCAAATTATATATATATGGGGACCTGCAACCATGCTGATTCTGTTCTTCCTGACCCCCCAACTGCAGATTTTCATAAGAGCCACTTCAAATGAATACCTTATCCATTAATTAAGAATTGGAATACAGAAAAGATGTGGCTCTACTGCAGTCATCAGGCCTGCCAGCTAGGCATGGTTACTGTAAATGACCTAGTTAGAAATGGAAATACGTGAGAGAAAGCTACAGAAATCTCACACTCAATCAGCACTACAGCCTACACCAGCACACTGCGCCTTTAGTTTCATTTCCCTACCCAGCTGTGCTCTGTTCTACCAAAAGCAAAAATCCCTCCAAACAGCACAAACGCTTTTAGGGTTCTGAGCCACCTGGTTAGTTTGGCATTAGACAAGCAAGGCACAGGGGAGGATGCATCTTCCTTCCCTGTGTATGCTCTGTTCCACATTTTACACAATTAACTTGAAAATCAAGCCTGTCAGATCAGGTAAACTGTTCCTTTTTGGATGGGTTCCCTCCTTGCTTAAGGGGGCAGGAGGGCAGCAAGGTTCTACAGCTTGCGGGTCTCTGCCCTTTCTACTGCGTCATGTGTCACAGTGATGAGTATCACACCACAGGGAGAGACAACAGCCTGTTCTTTTACATTATCTTCTCTCCTAGAAGACACAAGGGCTGAAGACAGTCAAAATTATCTCCAAATAGCATTTCCAATCCCTCTTCCCTCCAATGCAGTACGCATAGGAAACAAGCAGCACTATATGATCCAGTTGTCTCACAAAGAGACGGTGGAGAAAATACAGGGCAACTGTTCAGATTTTGAGTATGTGTCATTGAAAAGCCTAACAGACCACATTACAAAACACGGCAGCTATAAGGCTAGAACACAGAATGGTCATTCTCATCTATTACTCCTACCTCATCTGCAAATAGGCAAAGATTTTCTACAGCTACATCTGGAACAACACTATCCCCACACCCAAACTTTTCCTTGTCATCAGCAGATACAGACACACAGCTAGAGGCATGACATTTTCCATACCCTACAAAAGTCACTCCATTTTAAACTATTTTAGAAAGCCAAACATCATCATGCTTATATAAGTCCAATTCCTTGGTGTCCATCTTGTCAAACATCCAAGAGAGGAGTGGAAGGTGGAAAAAGCATCAGAATCAGCATGTGTGATGAGTGCTAGAAATAGAATAAAACTGAAAACAAATAAAACAGTGGATCAACAGGAACTAGATAGGCTGCAGAACAGTACAGGTGAAAAGCACAACACCTACTCTTGGTTTACAGACAGGAGACACTACAGAGGACACTACCCACATTTTGACTATCTTGTACTGGTAGAACACCACAATCAAATAGCATACATCTTCAGTGGCTCAAAATCTGTGTAGCACCCCATAAATGTAGCAAAATATTTAGAAGCACACAGAACTGCTGTGCAAAGCTGACAAGCAACAGAAATTGAACAATTCTCTGAAATAGAACAACACCAGCAGGCACTGCCACAAGCAACAGGGCTACCATTTTGTTTTACATCATGCTTTCAAGCCAAATCCTATAACCAGACATGGGAATGGCAAAGCAAGCAGTCTCAAAGTATTCAAAGCGCAGTAAAGGGGTCCAGGATACTTGAGGTCTTGGAGGCAGTCATTGGTATAGCTACCACAAGCAAGAGAAGATACTGTCTCCAGAAGAAGCAAATCTAAGCAGTCTGAAGGAGAGCAGAAGAAAGGACAAACTGCAGCTCTAGTCTAGAAGCAATGTTAACTCCAGTCTATCAATTGAGATGTTCCTCTGGTTCCCATTACAACTATAGAGCATTTTTCTATTTGTTCTGCATTTAACATTACAACATCATCCAGGAAGATGCTAGCATCCTCCTTGCCAGATGCTGAGGGCCAGCACAGCTCACACTCATTCAACAGTGTTTAAGACACTCAAATACCACCAACATCCACCAGCATACCCATAAAATGGCTGACCTTAAAAGACCTACTTACTGTGACTCTAGAAGCCTACAATGGAGTAGGGACAAAACTCAAGCCTTCAAGCGTCTGATGTTAGCCCTCTAACCAACCTGTCATTATACCTTTAAATAAAAGTTTAAAATACATCTTACTGTTCATATGCCATCCAAGAACAGCAGGCTTGATCCTGCCTTTCATGAAGGGGTACACTCCAGACAAACCCAAGACCTTCAAGATCAAGGACATAGTTTCACACTTGTTAATTTGTACATACGAAATGCAATGAAATTCACCTTATGTAAGTTGCTGACTGCACACCTGATCCAGCTGAGCTTGAATATTGTTTACCTCCTAAGGAAGTAACTTATTTCAGAACCTACAGGACTGAAAAAATGTCTTTAACTTCATCCTGCACCTGCCTCCCCAATAAAGACTTAACAGAGCATGGAAGCACAGAAGAGTTACTGATTTGCATTTCATTACCATAGAAACTTATTGCAGTACGCAAGTCTGTTCCGAAACCTGAGATCTCTATTTCAGAGTAGATTACTAATAAACTTGTGTACCATAACCCTTTGCATTAAGTAGCTTAGTCCATATTGTGTTTCGTGTCTGTCCAATCAGGAGAATATATACACAGGTCACGAGTTCACATGGCTGTAGCATGCATGACAAGTGTGACAATGGGTGAAACCGGGATGACATCTTGCTCTGCAACACACAAAAGCAAGGCATATAGAAGCATTTATTAAGCATGATGCACTAAAAGAATATGCTCAACACAGTGAGGCCAGACAAACATCTTCTCAAAGACAGGGCGTTATCATCAGCAATTTTTTTTTTTAATTAAAAAATAACACATGCCATGAAAGTCCATAAAAACCCAACTGTATCCCATAGGTCAGGTCCCTCCTCTTCTCCTACAGTGCCTTTTGGTATTGCTGTTTCACATTACTGATCCCCAAATGAATTTAAGGTTCC
>KZ507400.1:9511-22674 GCA_002844005.1 Limosa lapponica baueri
GCAAGCTGAAGTGAAATACATTAGAGGTAATTACATAGCCAGCAAAGCAAGGACATTAAAAACCAAACTCACCCATAAAAAGTCAGACGCAGGAACCCAATCCGGTGGCCAAGTTTAACCAACTCTCCCTGCCTAGCAGCAGCTCCTGTTAGTAGCACGATTCCTACTTTCTTTAGGGTGCACAGCCACTTATAAGCGCTCTCATCATTGTACATGACTTCTTCAAAAGGTATTTCGGGAAGTTGCAGGTCTGAGCCCCAGTACTGGCGTTCTGAAAGCGAAGAAATACAGAGACAAGCACTTAGCTGTTTCAGCATCAAAGCTCAGGACATAGTCAAAGTATGAAGTTAATGGGATTTCTGTGCATTTGTAAATGTGCCCTCAGTCCTGCAGTCAGCCACCTGAAACTGGGCCCCTGAGTTTGCATGGATAACAAGCAATATTTATGATGAAATTCAACAAAACATTGTCGTAAAGAAATTTTAACTCAGAAGTTGAATGAAAGACCTTTTGAAAGGGGTATTTTTTTGTTAACAGTAGATCAGAACTGTGCATATTCATTTTTCTGTCTGTACTGGTGAACCACAAGAGTGAAAATTTGAAGCTAAGACTGCTTTGAAACTTGCTTGACTAGGTAAAATGCCATGAAGCACCCTGAGATCTTCCTCAGAGGTATTATTGTATGGATATATCATAATGAAAAGATTATATTCCTGATGAAGGAACAGGAGAAAACACACATCAATATTACAGCTTAGAAGCAGAGTAACTACCTCAATTGCATAAATGACCAATCAATTTTCTTTTGTAGATTTATCTTCATGAAACTATATCTAGTTGTGTTACATTCTGCAGGATGGTGTAATTCCTTGTCTTTTCCTCTGCAGACATTTTTGTGAGCATTTATCTTATTTCAGGAAGACGCAGAGGAGAGCCCAAGATCTGAACAAATCCAGGGTGAAGAAAATGATGCAAAGAGTGAGTGGTGAGTAAGAAGTTATGTAGCTATGTCATGCCCATTCTCAAGCAAAAGTGATTACAAGAACACATGACAATAGAAGAGCATTAGAACTGCTATCATGAATAGACCTTGTGATATGAAAGGTGGGAACCCATTTGCTAGAGGCAGGTATAGATGTGGGCAGAATGGAAAGGGCTTTTGAGCCTGGCTTTCCTTCAGATGTTTTGCTGCTCCCCTCTTCTTTCTTTTTGTCCCCTCAAGCCAGCAGCAGCTGCACAGCACATCATCCAGAGCTTTAGAAGTAGTGAAAATCTGTGCGGCTTTAAAATTAAATGCTGCTTAGCCTCATCCTTGTATGTATTTACAGCTGCCCAAATACTGCTAAATCTGTACCTTTCACTAACAGCGTAGCTATACCTGTATCTACAGATAGGGATTTTTAATGTGTGACCAATTCCTACTACTATTTTCTAGTATCTATATTGGTTATTTGATTTGATTTAATAATGCTTTTTAAAAATCTCATAACCTATCCTAAAGCAATCACATTCTGGTTGAGTTGGAGAGTTCTCAAATAGATAAGTCACCTCATACAGAGAAGTATACTAAAATACTGGGTCATAACTAGAAAGAAAACCAATTATTTTCTCTTAACTGTTTTATTTTCTGAGGTAGAATGTACTCTGGTGTCAGACAACATGGCCTTATATCCATTTGTAAAGATACTCTACAGAAGAGACAAACATAAACATATGTTGACAAAGTAATAATTAGATATACTTATGAAATCTAGGCAGATTTTTCATTTTATGAAGGGATACATGATCCAAATCTCATCTTCCAACATGAGGAAGTTCTAAAAATTATATCTAAAGTTTTCTGCTTTCAACAAAACTGTACACACTTAAATTTTTGATCTGGATTACAGTGCTGGAGGCTGCATGTGGAAAAGGAAAGGCCTGTTACGTGTTGCCAGGCTGATGGACACGAAGCCCCCAGGCACGCCATGGGAAGGCACAGTGACTGCTCGCAGCCTGGAGTCCTACTTCAAGTACCAGCATTCATCCCTCACCTGATTAGGCTTCCCCAGGAGAGAATACACAACTCCTCTTGGCTCCTGGTCACCACTGAAGGCAAGGTAAAGCTTTAGCCATAACTTCAGCTCCTTGAGGCGAGGGTCTTAGGGCAAAGCCCTTGGTTGTCTCCTGATCTCAGGAGCACACGCTGCCTGTAACTCCTGGTGTCTCACTACAGAGCACTTGGGTGTGAGCCAGCAACCAAAATCAGCATCCTCTAAACTGCTGCATGAGATATGAAGAGGACAGGTCCCACCAGGCAGAGGGAGAGGAACTCAGCTGAAGCTAGCTAGCCCCGAAAAAACATACACAGAATAAGGAAGCACAAAGAGGAAGACAAATGCACATGTGAAATATAGGGAACGAGTATAATGTATATTTGCCATTCCTGTGAAACTACTCAAGTTTGGCCAATGCTTTGGAAAAATATCACTTTGTAGATGCTCCACAGCCATTTTTTTCAGTTTGGCGGTGGAATTGTCCAACTATTCCTTTCACACCGAGTACGCTCCAGAGCTTGGATGAGGGATATAGCAGGACCATTGTAAAGCCCATATGAGGAAAGTAATTTCCACGTAAAATTAGCAGACTCACAGGAACCAAGGCCAAATATAGCACCACCTATGTGCTTCCAAAATTGTGTAATTCTAATCTCAACCCATCTATTCCCCTGGAACTTCTCTCACCTGTTGATTTCAGAATATTCTGAAGTTTGAAGAGATATAATAATATAATTGTTCTTCTTCAAGTGATGGGATGCGGCACTGACTCCCCCAAACTGAGGTATAACGGAGCATCAAGTCAATATTCATACTTTCTATTATTCCCCACATAATTCAAATCATGTTCATATTATACCAGAGATATAAGAGATTTAGAAAAAAATCTACTGATGGAGTCATTTGTCCACATGGAGAATCTAGGACAAATCACGACACTGCAGGAAGAACCTCTTTGTTAACCAATTGTTTAAAACTACTCCAGTCAGGTGTATTTTAAGATTTTTTTTCAGAGACACTTGCAAAAAATCAAATTCGCTTCCTTCAATAAAAGGCAGTGCTGTAGCTGTTCGTTAATGCAGGAAAAAACACATAATAACAACTAAATGCCGTGATTCTTTACTGTGGCCGCAATATTCACAGGCCAAGATCATTCTGTTAAAATAATTAAGATATTTTTTTTCCCCTCCATTTCCCTCCCCTAATCCTCCAGGACCTATTTTGCTAGACAACGCTAAAACAGATAGCACCTAAGTTGTAATGGCTCTACTACATTCAGCCAAGAACTCAAGAGAATGGCAAAGCAGAGAGAAAGCAAAAAGGCAAGAAATTAATCATGGAGCACAGCTTCTCACCAGGACACTTTCTGGAGTCTGCCACTTGTTAATGCAGTTTAATTTAATTTATCTGTGCTACTGGCAGAGGACACTGGAATCCACAATTGTGGGGCACACTTGGTACTTCACAACTAATAGTGATTTGCTTCTGCAACTGAAAGAACTCCTGAGAAGAACATCTTAAAATAACACATGGTGTCCCTGGACCACTGAATCCATCCTGGTCTTCTGTTTATTTGTTTATTCAGGAGGACTTTAAAATAGTACAGGGTTTAAAGCCAAGTGGAATGGTTGCCCATGCACCTGACAGCAAGTTGCTATAGGGGCTTGGTGGAGATTTTATTGTTACAAATTGCATTTGTAAGCATTGTTAGCACATTAAAACTGAAACGACTACAGGTTTACGAGTGTAGATTAATCTTAGGTAAAGATACGACTTTTATTAAGCTGCCTTGCTAGAAAGCATCATCAGTAATCCCCTTATCTCTGTATATTTATGATAGCACATACACACACACCACACATACCAGTAGCTATAATATTGAGAGTTGTCAGTAATAAGTGGTACTAACATTTCCTCAGAAATATTTTTTTTCTATTGTAAAACTCTGTTTTTAATCACTTGTACATTCATCAAAATACAATCTTTTGGGCTGTCCCCCCCCTTATATTGAATTTATGACAAGAACCACCAGTCAAGAGGATCGGCTATTTCTTAGAAGAAAACTGAGCACAGGAGTACATTTTTTGCTCATGTTTGAAAAACTTCCAGCAAAGGCTCTAATTCCTCTAATTTTGGTGACTGGGGCAACGTCAGAAATACATTTTGGTGAGTCCCTCACCCCTCCCAAGCTTGTTGAGGTAAAAGTCCATGAGGAGACTTGGTAACAGCCCTTCCTACAGCTTTGCAGCACTGTGCTGCCCACGCAACTGATTACCTGCTGCAGGTAATGATGCAGCAAGCTGTGGAGAGGAACAAGAAGGAAAGAAGGCTGAGAGAGTTCAGCCTGGAGAAGAGAAGGGTCCAGGGAGACCCTATTGTGGCCTTTCAGTACTGAAAGGGGACTTATAAGAAAGATGGGGACAGACTTTCTAGTAGGGCCTGTAGTGATAAGACAAGGGGTTATGGTTTTAAACTAAAAGAGGGTAGATTTAGGCTAGATATAAGGAAGATATTTTTTATGCTGAGGGTGGTGAAATGCTGGCACAGGCTGCCCAGAGGGGTGGTAGATGCTCCATCCCTGGAAACATTAAAGTTCAGGTTGGATGGGGCTTTAAGCAACCTGATCTAGTTGAAGATGTCCCTGGTCATTGCAGGGAGGTTGGACTAGATGACCTTCAAAGGTCCCTTCCAACCCAAATTATTCTGTGATTCCATAAGCTGAGCCATTCCCATGCTTTCTGTTAGAGGCTCTCTTCTGGAACCCAGGGCAGGAAAGACGTGAGCTGAAGGGTGGGGGCAGCTGTCAGGGAGGAGAAAGAGATGCATTACCTGGGGAAAAACTCAGGGAAACTGAAGTGGGGACTGGGTGGTAGAAAAAAGGTGAGTCTGAGGACTGAGTAAAAACTGCTGCGGGCTGCAGAGGAACCTGGAGCCAAATAAGGGGAGCTGGGGTACCTCAACATGGCAGCTGGGGAGCTGAAAGCAAAGCGACAGAACTCCAGAAAACACTGAGGCTCTTCTAACTAACTAATCAGGCCCTAAACATTTTTTTCCCCTTTTGTGTAAATGGCCAGAAGCTGCCAGCAGGTGCCTGAGGCACGATCAGCAGCCTCTCTCTCTGCTATGTAATCTCTGGGATGACAACACTCTGCCCAGGGAGCCATGTAATTTGTTTCCTGAGGGGTGACCAGAGCAGAAGGTGCTGAGGGGAGGCATGGCCCAGGCCCAGAGAGCCACAAGCTGCCAAGATCCTGGGCTCTGCACAGACATACCTCCAGTGCCAGCCACTGGATGGACCTCTGCCCTGCTCCCACCTCCTCTCACAGTCCCTGCTCCCACACGAAACCTTCACACAGCGTATTCAAGTCTCATTCACAGGAAAAAAAATAAATCACTTTATCGTTGAACAGAGAGCATCCAAGCCTTTACACCCCCCCACCATGACAGCACTCTGTCCTCTCCACCGATTGCAGCTGGGGTGGCTGAGGTACCATGAAGTGGCAGCGGGTGACCAGAGATGCCAACAGCCATGGCTCAGCCCATTTCAAAAGCAAAATAACCCCAGTGGCTGCGATTCCCCGTGCTCCTTGGTAGCAATTTTGGGTCTTATATATTTCAGACTTTCTTGTGTGGTATTAGTAATGGTACACAACTTGCAAAACAAGGAAATGAGGTGTGATCTGCTCACTCTATCTGAAAAGCAAAAGACCATCTGCCCTTCAAAGTTACTGTAACGCACAGAAATAGGTGTGGGGTGATTTCTCTCTCTCCTGTACAGAAGGCCTATTTCAGATTTATACTCCCTGAATATTACACTGCCTGCTTCCTTGCTCTCATCTCACTAATTTCTACATGAAGTATCTCATAAATTTGCCAGTTTACCAATTAGTATGCACAAATAAACAAACACACATGGTCAAATCAAAGACATTGCAAAATAATGGGTAAACAGGACAAAAATGCTATTTCTTACATTTTGTTTTGCATACATTTTGCATTGATTCTAGTCTTTTGCAAAACTCTAAACATTAGTTTTAAGTCAAGCACTGAATCAGAGCTCCTATTCTTACAGCAAAGACATAACTGACTTCCTTTGCCTTGATGTATTTCGGCTGAAGCTGCTTATTCTTTAGAGAGTGCACAATAAAGCATGAAAAGATTTTAGCTATTCCATAGTAGAACTGTTTTGGTTAGATCAGATCTAGCTTACTTGGTATTTTAGCTAATATTCAATCACCAATGTGATTGATTGGCAAATCACAGAGATTACATACTAGAAATGAGACCATAAACATTGGAAAAATGCAGATGGCACCATTTTAAAAACACTTACAACTCTCTTTACTCCAACACGCCTTTAACAGACAGGACCAATAAAAACTATTACATATTCCAAGCAGCTTTCTGAATGGGAGCTCTGGGGAATTTCACCTGGTGACTGAGGGACATGTTGCCCTTGAAAGAGATGGAAAGGGCCAGGATTGGGTTGCTTTATTTGTGGGGTTTTGTTTTTTTCCCCAGTACAAGATGCAATGTGCTCATAAAAAAGTGCACCCAGACACTATATAGTTACAACATTTTTCAACAGTTGCAAAGTCTGCAAATTTCCAACCACTAGTATTCCCCTCCCCTTTGGCTACGGCTGGTTAAAGACTGTCCAAGAAACACAATGAACATACCCAAATATAAGCTGTCCACATAGACTATCTTTTATACTCTACCCTGTGTTCCAAAGAAGCTGTAGAATGATTGACAAGCTGTTGAATTTCACAACATGTTCATAAAATCAAAAAAGTGAAATCCTTGAGGAGGGATATAATCTCACCTCATTAAGTTGCTTTTTGAGACCACTCCATGGGCTGCTACTCACTGCTCCAGTGTGTTTAACTCAATATACATACTTTCACACATTTGAAAGATGGGGAAAAAAATAATATATGAATGTTTTCCTTTTTCTCTATTAAAAGTTATGAAATTAAAATAGCTTTAGGCATGCTGCATGAACTGTCAAGAATATGCTCTGAAAGACAAATATAAGCTTCAGTGTTGGCGCAGGTAAATAACCATGTGAAAACTAGTGAAATACTTGAGTTTCAACTTTTCCTTCCTAGTCTTTCTTCCTAATAAAATTTTTCCACATTTTCCTTATATAAAACAAGTCATAGAGTAATTGCAGTATTTCAAAGAATATACCAACAGTTTTTTCCCCACTTTGGGAAATAAATATATGCACCTGGAATTCAACTGCAGCCCCAAGAGCCCCAGGCTTACCTGAGTATATGGACTGTAAAGTCTTCTTACTTGAATTCCCGATTCCTGCTGTGCTTGCTTAAGTTCCACCTAATACAGGATGCCCCTTCCGCAGCCAATGGACAGTGTTGTTGGGTTTTGGGGTGGTTTTGGCTTTTGTTGCAAACACCTCCTTTGCCACAGCACTGCAAAACAGTGCACGCTCGGCATACTCGTCTGGGACTGTCCTTGGTTTTGATGTAACAAATGTGGACAACATTCAAAGAACACCAACCCATTTGGTCCCCCTCCCAGCCGGGCACCCCGCAGTGGAGGCAGTCATCTGGCCTCACATCTCCAACTCTACAGAGCCAGGGGAGACAAAAGCTGAATTCAAAATGCTTCTGTAAGTAACCTGAAAGAGCAACTTTTTCTTGGTGTAAAAACTATCAATAACGTGAATTCAACTAAGGTACTGGGAATTTATCCCTTCCCAGACTCTGCAGTGTATTCAGGAGCCAACACTGCCTACTGTCTGAAGAGATGTTTGACCTTTACAGTACCCCTATGATGGGGAAATCGCAAAATTTCAAGGAAACTGAACTGTTCGCTGATACTCTCCAGGCATCTACTAAAACTGAGAAATGGTACAAGTAAAGCAGCTTTTTTTTTTTTTATGTTTAGCTACTTTGTATTTAAAAAAAAAACCACCAAAAAAACAAAGACAGAAAAGTGGTAAATATAGTTAAAACCTGCCTGGTGAGGCTCTAAACTCTGTCCTTGAAGCTCCATTTCACTCACATGAATTCACTTCCAGTGACAAGTGCAGCCAGTGTCCTTAGTGGTTTTTCTTTCTTAAGGTGCAGGGCTGGTGCACAAAGGCTTATAAATCCTACCTCATGTTTCAGAGAAGAAAGGCTCCAAGTTCCCAGCCCTTAAGTGGCATCTTGATGCAGCCAAGAGCTTAGTCTTTGAGCTATGGCAGAAATAACCTTTCCCCCCTGTCATTTGCCAATGTACTCTGTAATGACGCTGTGGTAAATATGCCAAAAGCTGAAAATGCATTGTGCACGGCTCCAACTACTATTAATCTTGGGCAACGTATGGAACGCAGCAGCGGTTGGTATCTGGGAGGAAAAAAATCCAGTGCAGCTTGTAAAATTATTGCTATTCAAAACATGCCCTCACTTCACAACTTAAAATCTTCCCTAAATTTGAAACTTTTTATAGTTTTTCTGAGCTCAGATTTTTACCTATTCTGAACAGCATTAAGAAAATCTGTTCACATACGTACATGTGCATTTGTACAGTGAGGTACCTGCCATGAACATGGAAACCAAAAGGTTCCTTCTCTCTCTCTCCCCACTCTGCTCCCAGCACTTGATTTCTTAGATGCTGGTAGACCGCTAATCACATACAGTGCTTTCCAATGAGCACTCTGGAGTCTTGTCTTGATGCGTGGTGCTCAGATATGAGCAACTCTATGGCAGCCTTACTCCACCAAATGGAGCAGAAGGACTGCTTCATCTCTTCTGCATGTTAGACTTCTCTTTGGACTCAGCTGAAAGCAATGTTTGCCTTGACTCCAACCCAGTCTGCCAGCATAGGCTCACATTCAGCCTGTAATCAGTACCAATCCCACCCGACCCGGGTGGTTATTTCCCTACCTTGCACTCGAACCGCTGCCGAGCTGCAGCATCCCACAGGAAACCCCGATGCAACGACCATGGATGCTGAAGGAAACGGACTGCCGAGAGTGGCTTGGCTCACATGCTCTTACTACATTGCTGCTGGAGGGTTAGGCTAGATGAACTAGTCAGCCAACCCATTAAAGCATTTTTTTAATGTTTTTACCATTTCTCCTATTTGTCAAGGTCATTTAGAATTGTAACCCTGGTCCTTCAGCCTGGTTCCAGTCAACCCCTGATTGGTGCCATCTGCAAATTTAATGTGGCTATTCCTTTCCATCGTAGTCATGGACAAAAACAAGGAACAATAAGTATTGCATAAAGCACAAACCTTCGCAAAGCCCATCTTGATACATCATTCTGTCTTGATGGTAAACCATTACAGCTACTACTCTTTGACTACTTTTTAAAGATGACACATTTCCTTAGCACATTCATGAAAATTTCATGTGCAACAGGGTCAAATGCCTTATGCTAAGAATATGAATGCGGCCACTTCATTTAATAATAAATATGCCAAAGAAAATGATGAAAAACAATCAAAGAACAAACTTGCATACTCATAGCACAAGCCAAACCACTGCCTTGACAGCACTGCATAAACTTTTCAAAATATTAGAAAGGCAGAATCTCCATGAAGAGAAAGAAGCAGAAGAAAATTTTAGAGCCATGACTAAAATAAAGCGATTCATTTGCAGTAATAAAGCCATACAAAATGGGGAGAAACTTGCAGCATTTACATACATCTCAAGGCTGTATGCATAACAAATGTTTTTACTACTAGCAAAGAGGAAATTGGCTGACAATCATACTGGCTTCCTGCAGTTGACTATTGGATATTTACTTACACCAGGAGTATATAAGTTACAGAAAGAAGATTATGCGGCGACTTCCTCATCGTTTTCACACAGAATTTCCTACAGCCTTTTAAATCGTTATTAGAGATTACATATTAGTAATGGTGGGGGCTTTTTTCAGCGAGATCTTAGAGCTTAATTCAAATATGCTGGCACCAGTTTTAATCCTTCTAGTAGCTGCCATAGATCTAAGGTATAATTTCTAACACTTATGTCTGATATACACATGAACTACTTTTAAACAACTCATACTTGTATGAAAAGCAATGAAGGACTTCTTTTCTTCACTGGTCCCCAGAGACCATCAGAGTCAGGTAAGCACAACAGTAGTAGGAGAGAGACAAGCAATAGGGCCACACTAAAATAAGCAGTTTTCCTTCTCCTCAGCCCCCGAGAAAAATGTTGTATGTTGTCCAATATTTAAAATTTGACAAATTAACACATCCATAATTCTTTGGAAAAGGGACAGGAAAGAGTGCAGCATAATGCCAAAAAAGATCCTGTGATGTGAAGATATTTAAGTTGTTCCACTTAACAATATTTTTTTTTAAATGTCTATATGAAAGTCTTAGAAAATTGTGTGCCCCACAGGGCATGTTGTTCTCCCATATACTGAACAACAGGAACTTTATTCCCATTTTGATCCACAAAAACCCTGAAAAGTCTATCACAAAAGCTGCACTGAACAAGGACAGTATTTCCTGGTGGTAGTTGATCCCACTCAGGTTCTTCGTTATTTTATCGTGTCAGCATAGCATGCTTTTCCCCACCATGTAATCACGGTTAATACAGTTTCCATTGTACTATAGCAGAAATCTTAGAACTTACGCTTGGAAAGCTGAAGGGGTAAGAAAGATAGGAATGAGCCAGTAGTGTCTGGGCAGACCTAAGTCTCACTTGCACAGCGCAGTTGCAGTTGCCCAATAAAAAAATCTTTGTGTTTACAAATGTAGCTGAACAATTCACAAGGGATAAAAACAAAGGTCTTGTAAAATTATTTTGTGTCTTTATTGACCATTTATATTATGACTAAAAAAACCCCAGATCTATGCGTTTTTCAAAATGGGAAGAATGAAATACTTTTGAGAATTAATGAGTCACTCTTTCAATTTCAGAACGATAATTTTGGGGGTGAGGAGGGGGAGAGAAAAAAAGAATCCCATTTCTTAATCATACAAGTTTAGTCATAAAAAGCCACCTACATTAGAGTTTTCACAAAACAAGAAGGCGGCCTTTGCCCAGTTCCTGCAGATGGTGTGCATTCACCAACAAATACTTGGAATTATTCAGCATTCATTGTGCAGGTTGGGACAGTGTTAGTCAAAACCTTCTATAAGGAGTCATGTGAGAAAGAAAGTCTAGACATCATAGATTAGCTTACTTCATCTAAAATTATTTTGCCTACAGTGTATATTTTACTGTTTGTTGAAGGCCAAATGTCTTCTTGCTGCATTGTGAATTATGGATATGGCAGCCTAACTCATGGGGGCAGTTCTTATTAATTATTACTACAGGATAAATCCAATTGACCGAACTCTTTTAGCAAAAAACAACTTTTAACTTATTTCCCCCCCATTCCCTTGTCGAGGAGCCAGTGTCTTGGAAAACGCACCTCAGCAAGTGCAATGCAATGCAGTGAGAGGCTGGGCACTGGAAAGTGCCTGGTGTACTCGGTGCCTCCCACAAGCTTCCTCTACCACACACAAAATCTGAGCTACAGAGAGACTGCTGGAGGTGGTAAATCACTCCTGTGATGTTTGTTGGGGAGAACACAAGTGAACGGGGGGTGGGAAAAAGAGTATCTTTGAGACATCAGAACTGGGGAAGTAGAAGATGGCACTTTTGCTGCTCTTTTCAAAGTATCTTGTAAACTGGGCTGAAAAAAGCCTCGATACACACAAATAGTAGACTTTTCATACTACACGGATAGGATCTGGCAGTGTTTTTAAAAGGGGAATGCTGACATATTGCCATAGAGCTATTTATAGTCACTTCCATCATGCAGTGAAAATTTGACCTGCTCTTCTTTTCGGGTTTGACACATGCCTGACACCTAATTTTTTGAATCAGAAATTATGACGAAAAACCAGCATAAAAACAACATGAAAAGCAGATAACCACTTGCCAAAAAAAAAAAAAAAAAAAACAGCTGTGATAATGTCAGCAGTGAAGGTTAACCTCTAACTGCAGCAGTCTGGTGAGCTTGCTCTTATATTTGTCGAACCAGCATGCAGGGCTGGCATTCCATATCACGGTCTGTAATGCTACACTGCTGGGATATCATTAGCTACTTATAGCCATGTAATTTGCTGTGTGTAACTCCCCTGACCAGAAGGAAGCGAATTCTAAACTTACCCCAATACACAATGAGAAACAGGTCTTAAAGAGCCAGCAAGCAAACTCATGTGCTTTATAACTGCACCCTGGGTTTGCAACTGAAACGTGAGAAAAGCTGGGAAAAGCCATCCATCATAATAAGCCAGATCTTCTCTGGGAATATGAGGAAGAGCAAAATGACAGTAGACAAAGTTAACACAGTCCCTTATCTAGTGTCACTTCTACAAGCACATTTCTTCAGATCTACCATGGAAAACAGATTTTTCAAAAGCATGCCCAAAGAATAAAACATATCTTTGGTGTATATTTTACCTAGGTGGTTTCACTGGACATCAGCAGTAGCAGGGGGGGAGAACTGGCCTCCAAAACAAGCATTGTATTTAGATTCTGAGAGTAAGCACTGTGTAAATGGGTGAGTATGAAGGCAAATCGCAGCCAGTTAGCCTTCACAAGGGGGGGAAAAAATAGCATTACATCTGAAATACTGAAACCTCATTTATTGATACCTTTGCTAATAAACATAACCAGAGATCTAGACTAATTTGTCTGGGCATTAATTAGAGCAACATTCAATTTACATTCATTTACATCCCCCCAAAGGCTACAACACATCTTGCTAGCTTCCGCAGCATCTTCATTTTTCCAAAGAAGAATTCCTACTACCCGGAAAATCAAGTCTAGTTTCCCTGAATGAGGCTTGCATCTTCATCACGTTCATTCTGGTAACATGCCCAGTGCTCCAAAATAGTAAACAGTGTAGTTTGTTCTTGCCAAAGCTGAAGTAGACATAAACTTTTATATTACTGGGGGAAAAAACTTCTGTTCTGAACTATGAAGAGTCTGCTATTTGATCCACTGACATGAATGGAAATATTACTCATCACTTAAGTTTTAAGCCAGATATAAAAGGCTGAATCTTAAGAACTGACTTTTGTTTAGGAAAACAGGTGCTAGGAGCTAAGGAATATTGGACCTGCAGAAACTGGGAAAGACAACTGGCCCCTTTGGTTGTCCCC